>NW_020871179.1:101902-103992 GCF_003789085.1 Penaeus vannamei
CGAGAGAGAGAGAGAGAGAGAGAGAGAAGAGAGAGCGAGAAAAGAGAAAAGAGAGAGAAAGAGAAAGAGAAAGAGAAAGAGAAAGAGAGAAAGAAAGAGAAAGAGAAAGAGAAGAGAAAGGAAAGCGAGAGAGAAGCTAGAGAGAGAGAGCATGTTGAGGACATAACCCGTTACCGTCGGCACAAACCAACATAGGCCTATTCCCAATCAGGGACAGCACCCACTCCAAGCAACACAACACCAGTCGCAAAGGAAGGTCAACGCTTCCCCCCAAAAAAGTCCAACACGATTTCTCGATGTCACTCGAAACCAAAACCGCGGAAACGATAACCAACAGATGAAGAAAATGAAGAAAAAAAGCCCAAGAACCTAACGTAAGAAAATGAAGTTAAAAAGCCCGAAAACGTAAGGAAAATGAAGAAAAAAAGCCCGATAACCACGCGTCTCCTTTTCGAGAGAGAGAGAACTATCCCCGATGCTCACGAGAGAAAAAAAAAAAAAAAAAAAAAAAAAAAAAGGATAACAGACTCGATCCAGCCAACCGCCACCAAAGAACCTCGCCTCGGCCAACGCAGCCGCCACCGCCCTGCCCTGCATCAGCCGCCCATGCAATAACCGCACCGGCAGAGGCAGCGGCCGCACCACAGCAGCAACAGCAGGGGAGCAGCAGCAGCGGGGGGGGGGGGGGGGGGGACCGATGAAAAAAATCCTCAATATAGGTAAATAGCGAGCGTGCGCGCGGGCGGTCCCAGGGCAGCGGGGCTTTGTGCGGCAGTTATCAAAGGGAATGAGATATGCGGGCCGGCCGGTAGGCGGGGGGGGGGGTCCCGCTCGGCGGCCAGGGGGGGGGATTGTAGAGCGGAAGGGACCCGCTCGCCGGCCACAGGCCTTCAACAAGAACCGACAATATCGCGGGGGCGGAGGCCGGCTGTCCTCTGCCCCCCAAATATCCGCCGGCAGCAGTCGTCTTGGGAACGGCCCGCCCACCCCTTTACCGAGGCTGGCTCGGTCTTTGGGGGGGGCCCCCCGGGGGGGCGGCCCGGGGTCCTTGCCACCCCGACGACGCCCACCGGGGAAGGGGGGGGGGTGGGGCTAGGCGGGCGCTGAGGAGGGACGTCGTGGGTAAAGAGTAATTTCAGGGTTAAAGCTTGTGTATGAAATAAGTTGGGAAAGAGGTAGATGTAGAAAAGCGGAAGGGGAGGGGTGGTGAGAAAGCGGAGAGGTAAGGAGAGGAAGAGGAGAGAGATATAGAAGAGAAGTCGTGGAACGGCCGAGAGCGGAAGGGGAGGTGAGGTAAAGGAGTGGACGAGAGCAGGAGAGCAGAAGCGAAATGATGGAAATATAGGCGAGGGCAGGGAGCAGAGAGAGCAGAGGAGAGAGGGGGAGAGAGAAGAGAGAGAGAGAGAAGCGAGAGAGAGAGGAGAGAGAGAAGATGAGACGAGATGAGACGAGAGAGAGAGAGAGAGAGAGAGATGAGAGAGAGGAGAGAGAGAGAAAGAGAGAGAGGAGGAGAAAAAGAGAGAGACGAGAGAGAAAGAGAGAGAGAGACGAGGATAAGAGAGGGAGAGAAGAGAGAGAGAGAGAGAGAAGATCAGGAGAGAGGGAAAGAAAGACAGCAGACAGACAAACAAAGAGAGGTAAAATAAAAAAAACCAACAACCAACCAACCAAAACAGACATCGAAACAAAGACAACAAACTACTCTCCCCCACCCCCCACCCCCCCCCCTCCCCTCTTCTATACGCGGATGACAGCCACCCCTCGCGTGTCCGCCTGCCATGCCTTACCTCTGGCCAGGCGCCCAATGTCTTCCTTTTGCGCCGTCAAGTGAAAGACAATTTGAAGCAGTTTCAAGTTCGCGGAAATTAGCGTTTTTATTTTCTAAGTGCGAAGTTTGGGGCAGAGAAAAGATTTCTTGCGATGGCTTTCCGCGCTGTCATTTATTCTTTTCTGCCTTTTGTCATTTTGGGGCATATTTTATATTCATAAATGAAGTTTAAATTACGGCTTTGATTTTACTGTTTAATTTGGTTCTTTTTTCCAGTTAGGGGCAATTTTCATTTACGGGAAAATGGTTTTGATATTTAAAT
>NW_020871180.1:0-10624 GCF_003789085.1 Penaeus vannamei
GACAGCCCATAGCTTGCTCTAAGTTATACAGATGTCAGGGCCCATATCCATGAAAGTTCTCAGACAATTCTGATCCTTCACCGCTACCAAGATTGCCTGTTCCTGCCAGACACGATTGTCTGCACTCTGCCGCCTGTACTACCGGCCACGTTACAATATATATATATATATGTGCGTGTGTGTGTGTGTGTGTGTGTTATGTATACACACACACACACACACACACACACACACACACACACACACACACATACATATATATATGAGTTTGTGTGTCTGTGTTTTTATGTGTATGTGTATGTGCATATACATATTCATGTAGTAATCTACCTATTTATCCATCAGTCTATATCAACACGATAAAACAGATAGCAAAAAGTAACGTATTCTTTCAGTCCATTAGTTCGAATCACCTTCGTTCCACTCGATGATAAAAAAGGCATATCAAAATCATATAATAGTTGAAAATTTCCTCTACGAATCGACCTAATAGGAGAAACGACGTGAGATCTACCCCCCCCCCCCCGAACCCCTCCCCCGCTAAACTTACCCTCCCTCCCCCTCTGACACGGACGTAAAATAACACTGTTCTGCTTCAGTGACTTTACCTCGCATTCAGCTGAGGAATCTGACACTGTGTCCGTTCCTTTGTCCTGTGTCAGAGAGAGAGAGAGAGAGAGAGAGAGAGAGAGAGAGAGAGAGAGAGAGAGAGAGAGAGAGAGAGAGAGAGAGGAGAGAGAGAGAGAGAGGAGGGGGGGGAGGGAAAGGAGAAGGAAAGAGGGAGAAGGGAAAGAGGGGGAGAGAGAGAGAGAGAGAGATCTGACCTCTGGTGCGGTGTCATCCTTTTTTTTTCCTTTGACACGGGGACGTTAGTGGGAAGGAATGCACTGGATGAAGGATTAAATATTTTGAGGTAATTTTACGTTTACTGTGAGTGTCTGTGTGTTTGCTGTACATAAATAGATATTAGTGTACACGTATTTTGTATATGTACAAATACGCAAACACATATCACAAATCACACACACACACACACACACACACACACACACACACACACACACACACACACACACACACACACACACACACACACACACACACACACACACACACACACACACACACACACACACACACACACATCCCTTACACATAAACGTCCCTACATACAGCGCATAGAAACCAAATCAAAAGCAAATTCAGAACCATATCAAGGAGGCAATCAAAGCCCGGGCGAACCCTGTATGTAGCCAATGACAATCTTCCCTACACGAGAGATATTCATTCTCATCTATACCTTTTCTACATTTGTCGCAGTGAATCTTGACCAATTCCTCAAGTCGTGTGGCACGCTCTCTCAAGACAGGCCTAAGGGGGAAAGGGCACTAAAAGATTCTAATGGTTTTGGATACGTTGGGTTGTATGTGTGATATAATGAAAGAAGGAAAGAAAAAGTTATTTGGTACTTTGTTGTATATTAAAAAAAATACTAGTTTTATATTGCACCTTTTTATATATATTTTTTGTTTGTGTGCTTTTATATTTTCATTTTTGCATTTAACTATTGTATTTATTTTTCATATTCTTGTTCATAGAATACTTTCTTTACTTTTATTTTTTCAGTTTTCTGCCTATTCTTATATTTACATGTTTTTTTATCAATGACTTTGACACATGAGAGGAAAATCACCTCATTTTAAATAACCACTGAATATTACAAGAAAATTATGTATCACATAACACACGCGTCTGAAAACAGGAAATTACACGGGCAACAGTTGATATTCAACGAGTTTCCAATGTTTTGGTTTAATTTATCTTATCTATATTTTTTCACGGAAGGATTGATGCTTTTGTGATTAATATACGAGGGAAAAGGAATCATCATCCGGTGGCGGTCGTTGACTTGTTTTCAATATTTCTGTGACATGTCAGCGATATGACCTCCGACGTGAGTGGTCGACCCTTCAGCCTGTTGTAGATTGATATATACAAACTTTCAATTGTTATTCAGGTCCTGTATACTCTACGCCAGGGATCTCAAACTCAAAACCCTTTGCGGGCCAATTTTCCCTTCAGCGACCATCTCGAGGGCCAATAAAGGCTCATATCTGCTTCCCTTGTTACTAAAATTGCTATTATGTACTTGTACGTAAAGTTTATTTTCTTTGTCAGATTTTAGAGAGTGATACTAATGGCAACACACTGAATATGATGTTATTTTCCTCCATGGCGGTCATAAGTTCACAGGCTAATAATTCATGTCACACCGTGGACCACTTACGGCCATCCCAGGGGACGCAATTAGCCCGAAGACCATGAGTATGACTCCCTTGGGCTATTTCATTCATTACGAAAACACCAAAAATAGAAAAAAAGTGATAATCTTAAAATACGAAGGCCTGGTTTAATTGGTCATGTAAGGCGGCTGACTGCAAGACTGAAGTAGCAAATGTACCGCGGACCGCACACACGAGTATTGCGAGCTGCTTGTTTGATACCCCTGCTTTGGTCATTTTAAGATATGTGTTTGGACTGATTATTTGGCTGTTTCTTTATATTGTTCATTCATAATCGTTTATATTCTCACGTTATTTTAATATCCTTAGTTATTTTTGTATTTTTAGGTATGTTACTGTTATGAGTATAGTTATTTTTTAAAATGTGTTATTTTATTTATTTTAGTTAAGTTATTCTTATATTTTTAACTATTTTTATGTTCTAGTCGTGTTATTTTTTACATCCTATTCTTGGATTCTCAAAATTATTATACATTAACTAAAAATACAATATTATACATTAACTAAAAAAAAAAAAAAAAAATATATATACATTATAACAATCCCGCTTGCTGTATAGTGTAGTACAATGTAGGTTTATGGTATAAGTAAGATTATGTCTTTTAAGATGTCTAGGAGCAGTAGCAGAATAATTACAACAAGTACTGTAAGTAGCCTACTTTAATGCCTTTGAATTAGAATTTTATTTAGCTTACGTTAACAAAGTTATTCTTTATTTGTCATATGTTTCTGATTTATTACTAGATGTACTTTTGAATCACTAGTCAGTTAAAGAGTTAATGTTCAGTAGGCTTTTGTCCAATCAGTATCTTTCAATTACTTATTTCAGAATTATTCAGTTATTCCAGTATTGTTTCTTATTTCTGTTTTATTTATTTAGTGCTATTATTTAGTTATTCTTCATTATCCATATATGCCCATTATCTAATTATAATGAATTGTATATTTAATATAGCGTATTTTCAAGATTATATTTTAGATCAATCATTTCTTGTTTTTTCGTATTCTTGGATTATCAGAATTGATTATGTAGGTTTATCTCAAATAGGTTTATTTAAATTGAACTATATTTCACACAAGTTTAATTATTCAATTATTTATTTTATACACAACAAAATTCAACATTTTTATAAAAAGAAAATATACCATGAATGATAACTAGAATTTCTTCCGTAATTCTGAACTAGATCGCACATGTTTTCCACATAACACCGGATTATCGCAAATTACATTAAACACCAATAACGTTATAACACCACCACTTATTTCCTTTATGTTCCACCTCATACCCTAACGCATGAATAAACACATATACATCACCAGAATACTTAGAAGTAGCACCAAGGTTCCAGATGTAAGAACTATTTTCAAAGTTAGTCCACCGCTTACACGTGTACCTGGGAGTGAAGTAAGCAATGGCCGCTCAGACGAGACTCACGTTTTCTGTCCACGTCACCCCTCAGGTAGACTGCTGCGCCCCCCCCTTCGGAACCTCGGATTCGCGAATCCTTATGCTCGACACACAATAGTTTTCGAACGCACTTTTTGTAATAATTTTACTACGCACAAGGTGTGAATTTGGAGAGATTGTAATAGTATATATATATATATATTATATATATATATATATATATATATATATATATATATATATATTGACAGCATATAGTTCTTAGTTCACTTTTCTTTTCAAATGTTTCAAAGTAGATCCTGTATACTCTAAGCATTATAGGATATCTCTATTTAAAGAAAGCATTTGGTTTATTTACCCATGTGCTGTTTCTTCAGAACGTGTACAGGTCAATGTTCATGTAAACAATGATGCAAAGTGGTAGTATTATTGGATACATTAAACCGTGACGTTTCGATCCAGTCCTTACTCCTCTTCAGTTGGTGAAGTCGAAGTTGATCAAGTCGTATGTGTCAGAAAAATTGTCTTGCTATTGATTCGTCCCTTAATCAGCATATCTTGAGGTGAATCTTCAGGAAATATGTTCGATGTTTGTCATTAAAACCTATGTTAAAGATAGAGTATAAGATAACAGATGAAAATGCTCTGCCTATGCCCGGTACAAAACAAAAGAAGTAAATTTAGATAAAGTTGTTTTGTTCATGCTCGGTATTTATCAGTTTTTTCCCTCTTATATTAATCACAAAAGCATCAATCCTTCCATGAAAAAATATAAATAAGATAAAATAACCCAAAACATTGGAAACTCGATGAATATCAACTGTTGCCGATGTAATTTCCTGTTTTCACAGGAATCAGCAAATAATCTCTCCAAACACATATCTTAAAATGACTGAAGCAGGGGTGTCAAATAATACTCATATGTGCGGCCCGGTTACATTTGCTATTTCAGTATTACACTCAGCCGTTTCACATGACCAATTAAGCCAGGCCTTCGTATTTTAAGATTACTTCCATTCAAAGCTTTCTTTCTATTTTTGTGTTTTCGTAATGAATGAAATAGCCCAAGGGAGTCATACTCATGGTCTTCTGGCTAATTGTGTCCCCTGGGATGGCCATAAGTGGTCCACGGTGTGACATGAATTATTAGCCTGTGAACTTATGACCGCCATGAAGGAAAATAATGTCATATACAATGTGTTATCATTAGTATCACCCTCTAAAATCTGACAAGGAAAATAAACTTTACGTTCAAGTACATAATACCAGTGTTAGTAACAAGGGAAGCCAGGTATAAGCCTTTGTTGGCCCTCTAGATGGTCGCTGAAGGGAAATTTGGCCCGCGAAGGGTTATGAGTTTGAGATCCCTGGCATACAGGACCTGAATAACAATTGAAAGTTTGTATATATCAATCTACAACAGGCTGAAGGGTCGACCACTCACGTCGGAGGTCATATCGCTGACATGTCCCAGAAATATTGGCAAGTCAACGACAGCCTGTGGATGATGATTCCTTGACAAAACAAGTCATTGGGTTGTTTTCGGTCTCTTTGTGAGATGTAGTCCTATGTGATATGGTCATCGACGCACCTGAAGGGGACCGTCTGCTTTTTTTTTCGATTTTTCGAATTTTCTTGCCGATTTTGATGAAACTCACACCCTTTTATTTGGTCCCCTTCCCATTGCCTGTGGTCGATTTTTTTCGAAATCGCCCGAACAGTTTTTGAATTATTGTCAAAAAACGAAAAAATGCGAAATTCGCCATGTTGAAATTGCAGCACCTGGGTCAAAGGATTCCGACTTCAGAAACGGCAAGACATTCAATTTTATTTGATTTTTACACAGAACTACCTTATATCTACAACTTGATCGAGAGCGTTTTTTCGATTTCGACTTCAATTTTTTTTGTGAATTTTTGAAGTAGGGGACTTCAAGAAAAAAAAGGTAAAAATTTTCTTACATTGACCACTTTTACAAGAAGTACAGTCCAAAATTGCGAAAACGCTCTCGATCAAGTTGTAGATATTTTATTTTTCTACAAAATGAGCCATAATATGTTAATTTTGGACATATGCTGTGCCCGGAATCCTTTGACCCACCCCTAAAGGTGGAGTTCCGAGATATCGGCATTTTACGTTTCTTCATCTTTCCAAGGCTATCTTGACATCAACAAAACAAGGCATAAGATCAGTCTTCCTACACCATAATCCTCTATCATCTACCTGCATTCCGAAGTCTTGCGGACATTGCCAGCACGTAACGGTTTCTCAAAATCTTACGTGTAGTGCGGAGTGGTGGCAGTGATCTGGGGGTCTATAGGCCTACATTGACCATTTTTAAAAAATTCTCAAAAATCCCCCCAAAATCATACAGCCATTCTGATTTCATGTTTGAATAGAACTATCTTTCTACTATTATATGCAGAGAAGTTGACCTTACTTTTTTCTTGGTGAATATTTTCCGAAGGTGACTATTTTAACACCCTAATAGGAGATTTTGAAAACATGTCACTTTTACAAGAACCACATGAAAATATTGCAAATCCTCATGATAGTATGTAATAGAACTATTATTCAGCTACAAAATGAGCCATAATACTTTAAAATCGGTCCGAAAATACGTGTGCTATGCGTAAAAATATGACGGACCTAATAATCGCGATCTTATTCCTTTTTATTATGTTTACATTTTACATGACAAATCATGTACAGAATATTTGTATGTGATATAATTATCTATCATTTACCTATTATTGATGCTCTAATGGGGTTTTACAACGTATTATATTTGTCAAAAGAATAACTTTTCTCCGGTCGGACGGGTACCAAACGCATACTTTTCCCCGCGCGGCCGGGACGTCCTGGATCATGAAAATAGTTTTTTTTTAAATCTGCGGAATAACTCTACGGGGTCACGTAGCCAAATTTCACTCTCAGACCCCATGGAAAGACGAAAAACAATTACATGGGTATGTGAAAGTATGTATATAAGGTATATGAGCACATATAGATAATTTTCGTGTACCCCATGACCTTTTGTTTATTTATATTGTTACTTCCGTTTGTTTCTTTGTTTGTTTGTTGATTGTTTATTTGTTGTTTTTTGTTTGTTAGTTTGTTTACTAATATTTCTAAAAGTTATGAACACATTTCAACGAGATTTTAACCAAAGGTGAGTTTTAACCTAACTTAGACGCTTATTGCAGTTTGGTGGTGATGCGGACCATGGTCTGGATCCAAGACTTTTTTTTTCTAGCTCGAAAAGTTATGAACAGATTTGAATAATATTTTAACCTGAGGTTTGTCTTAGCCAAATTAATATTCCATAAAGTTTTGGTGGTGATCCGGAACATTTGGCAAAACTACCCCCCATGAGTGGGGGGGGGGAGGTTTGCATTTTCGAAATGTTTTGCTCATAGGTCAATGTAACTATGTATGATGAAAACATAAAGAAAAGAAAATACACCATATGAATAACATATGTTTAATTATTTGTATGGAAAATTTCTTCATTGTCGTTTTTTGGACGCTTGCCGGAATTTTGAAATTATTCCGAATAAAAGGAGGTTGGTCTCATCTTATGTGAAATTTGATAAGCTTTCAGAAAATAACCTCATATTTTTATTATCTCTAATCATTGCGTCACAATTGCCGATTTTCTAAGGTAACATCAAAAAAATAATATTTCAGTCGACATCGAAAATCGCTGCTACTACCTAAAAAATAACGGTCGGGCCTTGAAATTTTCAGGGGAGAACCGGGGGCCTAGAAACTCCCTGAAAATGCATTAAAGTCAATTTCGGCAAGAGGGGCGAAAATCGCCGAAAAATCACCAGAAGGTTCCCTTAAGGGTTAATGGATAGTAAAAGCGGTGTTACCTTGATCAAATTTTTGGATTCTATTGAACTTTCTCTTTTGATGGCGTATTGCGATCAAAGTAAGATACGTTACAGATTTTGATTCGTTTGAATTATATCTGGTTTAAATGGTGGAAATACTTATAGGCCTAACGGGAAACTCCGCTAAGGAATAGAGTCAGATTTTAAAATATCTTGCATATAGATAGAAAGGAAAAGAAGAAAAAAAAGAATCTGCATAAAATAGATTGAGAGAAAAAGAAGAAAAACAAACAAACAAACAAATAACCAATATATACTCTCTCTCTCTCTCTCTCTCTCTCTCTCTCTCTCTCTCTCTCTCTCTCTCTCTCTCTAATATATATATATATATATATATATATATATATATATATTATATATATATATATATATATATATATATGCACACACACACACACACACACACACACACACATATATATACATACATACAAACAAGTAGATTTCAGCTCTTTGAATCTACACAGTTTTTATTTAGTTATTATTCCCTTGTGTCCCTCTCGCCCGGAAGTTGCCAGCCCGAACCGCAATATCAACAGAAGACATCTGTTCCCACGAAGTTTCACCAGAATGTTGTTCAAACTGCTAAACTCCCCAGCACTTGTGTATTCGCTGCGTCGCGTTCATTTGATAGTCGGACTGACCTATCTGAGAAGGTCATATGATGTAATGGATTTAGCTGCATACAAGTAGAAGTCTATATTTATTTTTTCTTCAGTAAAACATTGCAGTGAAGTTGGTCCGATTTTCAAGCACAGTATGTGGGAGTGTTGGGGTTATGGCGTGCTTGTTGCGAGTGTCTGGAGTGACTGGAGCTGTACGGCTTATTGTGTTTAATTTCTTCATGAGTTGCACTAGTTTCTAATCAGTCTTGTGTATCTCAACAGTTGCGACAAACTTTCAAATCTGGGGAATTTCTCAGCTAGTTTTGGTGAGATTGTTCTGCGCGTATTTGCGTCTGTCCTCTGAATGTACTCTGCATATGCGATCTCATCTACAATATATCTCATCTACGTATGGGCGTGTGTGTGTGTGTGTGTGTGTGTGTGTGTGTGTGTGTGTGTGTGTGTGTGTGTGTGTGTGTGTGTGTGTGTGTGTGTGTGTGTGTGTGTGTGTGTGTGTGTGTGTGTGTGTGTACACACACAACAACACACACACACACACACACACACACACACACACACACACATATATATTATATATATATATATATATATATATATATATATATATATATATATATTCATACTATCCATCTGTCTTCTATATTTACAGTATATAAGTATCGATCTTACATATATTCGTCCGCATTAATGAATGTTGCAGAGGCAGCGTCGCCCACATGCACTGCAGACAGACAACCGCGTCTCTTCATTAATTAGACATGCAGAGAGCAGCGCCCGAGCAGACCCTCCCGCCCAGCCCATAAGTCTCACCGTTAACTAACACATGTAGTTAAGTGCATTCCCCTGGCTACCGCCGCTGCCATTCCGCGAAGCGTAATAACCGGCGTTATGGCTTAGCTCCTTGTCATATTGCCGTGGATATTTACCGCGAGAGTCGTTTGCGGCCAAACTGATTCTCCGGCTTCTCTCGACGATTCTAAGGCGAAGAGAGGGTTTCGGGGACCGCCGACTGCTGCTTGTCGAGGCGCGTTGCGGGGGTGACCGGCGTGGAGGGTATTTCGTGATCGGAAGTGAGTTGGGTTTGTGTTCCTAACTATCGTGTATTAAATTCATCATATGCCTTTAAAGAGTAATAGTACAATATAGTACACCTAATTATTTAAAGCTACTCATTAATCTATGCTTTTCCAATATGGAGTTCTGATCACAAGCCATAATGTTTGCGTCCAAAAGGGGATCGGACACGCTTTTAGTCGGATACCCGCTTAATCATGATGGTATCTTGGCTCGATGCTCGTCCATTGTTAAAAGCTGTCTCAGAATTGACTAAAGATCATCCATGACTTCCACAATGGCCGACACAACATTCTAACAACACTATATTGCTAAATCAGACCTATTCTGAATCGCGGCCATTGACGTAATCCTTTTCCCCACAGGACGAGCATCACCTCCACCGTCGCCCGTTATATTGGGATACAGATACGCATTATCTCGCGTTCAACGCCATCTGTTGGGCGGATATTGCACTTATTCGCGCGCCGAGTTTTATCATTGGCCGCCTAAGTGCAGCTCTCAGCCGGCGTTTACTGCATATGATCCATTTATTTCGTTAATAGCGCTGATGAAAACGGAGTAATGGAGAAGCGATGATGACCAGGAAGGAAAGAGGAGGGAAGAGTAATGGTCAGGTTTGAAGAGAGTTCCGAAAAGGTTTTGATATTGGAAGAATTTAAAACAAAAGTGTCACGAATACATTTTGCAAAACATATATGCGTTGCATGTTCCTAATCTATGTCTATACAAAATAGAATCACACATACACAGACAATAAGTGAACATATATATAAAGAGAGAGAGGGAGAAGAGAGAGAGAGAGAGAGAGAGAGCAGAGAGAGAGAGAGGAGGAGAGAGAGAGAGAGAGAGAGAGATGAAGAGAGAAGAGAGAGAGAGAGAGAAGAAGAAGCAGAGAAGAGAGAGTAGAAATTAGAAACAAACACAAACGCACCGTTGATACGTACTTCCATATTAACAAATATGAAACGGTATGATGAGAATCGAATATTCTTCACAAATACAAGAGATGTAATATCAATCCGGTTTCGCAATACTATCTGTATTTTCTTGGCGGAAGATATATTTGATCCCGGTCAAATACATCTTTTGGTATGGGGAAGATATTCATCTCTCATTCATACCTTTTCTACATTTGTCAACATGGTTTATCGTGTGTGTCTATGTGTTTTGGTTTCTTTCTCTTTCTCTCTCTCTCTCATTCTTCTCTCTCTTCTCTCGTCTTCTCTCTCTCCTCTCTCTCTTCTCTTCTCTCTCTCTTCTCTCTCTCGATTTCTTCTCTCCTCTCTCTCTTCTCCTCCCTCATCATCA
>NW_020871181.1:0-7500 GCF_003789085.1 Penaeus vannamei
TATATATATATATGAATAGAAAACCACTCTACCGTGTTGATACTATGTAGAAAGACCCACAATTCACAAACTAGATTTATTGAAAAAGAGAGACAACCCGAAGATGGAATCGAGAGACAATTCCGAAACTGTTGTTCTCACTTTTCTCATAAATCTAGTTTCTGTATTATGGTTTTTCTACCTATATATACATATACTCAATAATATATATATATATATATATATATATATATAATAATATAATATATATATATATATATATATATAAAGCATATCACATAATATAATGATGGTAATCGACATAACATAAGCATTAAGCAATGATCATACCGATGAGAGAAACCGTTATAAAATAAAAAACATCTTACGTGAGAGATAAACAAAAAAGCACACACAAAAAGCATGGAAAGAGAGATGAACTGATGGATAAATGGATTTAGGGGTAGATTATCTGACACAGGCCCGGATTAGAGCCATCTGATGCTCGAGATACAGCCTGTGGTACAGCCTCTTCGTCCTGGAACGCAGGTCGGCCAACACATACATAGAAAAGTTTGGCTCCTATAATATATCACTCTCCATTAACATTAGAATTCTTAGTGACTGCAAATATGATGACATGTCCATAAATTGCTTACGGGGGAAATTATATGTCAAATATCTATTTCCGTCTACGTAGCGTATGTTTTGTGATTTATAGTGAAAGTAACAGTGAATCTATAAAACAGTGTAAGTACAGTATAAAAGCAAATCGAAGTAAAACATGCGGTTGGACAAAGAAGTTCTTGCGGGATTTTTTTTTATGGTGTTTACTGATAATCACGTCTTTGAAGGTGGTTATAATGACATATCTGCATAAAATGTACAAGTATTTACATCTTTCTTTATACATCTATCTTTCGGTATATAGACACATACAGACACTAAAGAAGAAACACACACACACGCACATACATGCACAAACGCACGCTCGCACGCACGCACACACACACACGCATACACGCACAAACGTACACACACATACACACACTCGCACGCACGCACACACACGCACACAAACACACACAATATATATATATATATATATATATAATATAATATATATATATATATATATATATATAATATACTATATATATATATTTTATTATATATATGTAAGTAAATATATTATTGATGCTGTTCCAGTGCTATTTCTGGTATATAGACTTATAAAGATCTATTTCGAAGGAATTTAAACGCAACCTGTTTAGCTGCGTAACCAAATCTTATCCTATTGTGTCTAAAGTCAAATAATAACATGAGTATCGGACACGAGAATGAGTTGGCTAGCAGAGTAAGATTGCACAGATATATGAGATTAATACAGTAAAATGTATTAGTCGTAGTTGACAGACGGTAGAGATATGATGCAAGAGAGACGGCATGAGATACCAAAAATAAAGAATTGTCGTGTATAAACCATTCGTTTTCTTCTATGATATACGTATAATAATATAATTATTTAGTACTGTAGTAACAAATTTGACCCGACATCAACGAGTATTTCTTCCTTGAGAACAGCGAACACAAGCTGCGAAATGTAGGGACGTGCGATGTAGCTGCCAACGGAACACAACGATTGTTTCGAGGTCCTTCTCTCCTCACTCATTCATCCTTGTGATGGCATTCAATATATATATGTATTACACACTGCTCACACACACCACAGCGCACACACAACACACATCACACACACATACACACACACACACACACTACACCACACACCACCAACACCACCAACACTACTCTATATAATATATATATAGTCAATATATATATAATCATAAATATATAGAATGAATATCAAAGTAAATACATCCAAGAGACAGACAAACAGAAAGACATTCTGACAGACAGAGATTCCAATCTTTATGTATATATATCATCCTGTGAGTATAAATCCACAGCCGAGTAAAACAGATTCCCGACGCGAACGTCAGCCACGAAAACAATAACAGCATCTAAATAACCTTGATCGAAGGAATAGTTTATGCAGCCTCGGAGCGGCGTATGATTCGTTCTGAAATTCACTCCCGTGTTTGACATGTCAGGCTTGAGACTAATTGGTCCTGTGTACTCGGAGCTCGGGACATATATTTTTTTTTTTTATCTATTTTGTGTATATATATAATCATTTTTTCTTTTTTCAGCTATCAGACTTTCAATGACAGCTCGATATTACATACAGGTTCGAACACAGCTAGCGGGCAGGCTGGAAATGTTACGATCATGCGATGTTAAGTTTCTTTTTTTTTTTTTTTCTTTGTATCAACAATTTGCTAATCTTTACATTTTCTGGGATATCCGGTTCACTATCACCATTAGATACTTATTCATGAGCTAGTTTGAGATGAATGAGAGAGAGAGAGAGAGAGAGAGAGAGAGGGGGGGGCGGTAGACGACTTATTTTCTTGAACCGTATCTTAACTTCTTCGCTCAGCCTTTTACCATCATAATATACCATCAGTCTCAGATTTGTCTACGCCTGAAAAGGTTGTACTTATTTCCATTAGCGAGTATTTTTTTCATATATCCTTCTCCTCAACACTTGCGTTGTTTATTTTCCGCTCTCTTTCTCAAGCACTCTCCAGATTAGATATTTTACGGGGCTCGGACGGCGAGCTGCTGTGAGTGCCTGAGCGGGTTGGAAGTCTGCTCAGCCTTGGCCGCCACGCCGCTTGCACTTGCTGTTTACGACGACGCCGACTGACTCCCCTGAAAACTCCGAGGCAACACTAATGACCCTAATATTTCGAGAGTGTAGCACTTCCAGGAGGGATGGGAGACGGCAGGAAAAGAAAGGGAGAAAAATCGCAAGGACCTGAAAAAGTTTCTTATGGGACTTTTCAAGCCCTCGACGCCAATGTCAGCCGAAAGAGTTTTGCTAATGTTGGAGTCCCATCAGGACGCCGGCGCGGATGCCAGGCTTCTACTTACTGCAGTAACAAGAGACGAGCTGTCCCTAAGCCCAAGTTTTGAACCTTCACGTAACACCCACTGGCTTTACAATATTCTAAAAAGAAAAAAAACATATACAGACGATTACTACACACTTTGACAACGTTAGGAGAATCCTTTTACAAAAGAAAATTGATCCTTTGGGCTTGAATTCTCGGGAAATCCACAAGCCCATTGCGTCTCCTAAAATTAGAGGCTAAGATCACACACACACACTGCCTGGGTCCGTGTGTCTATTAGTCGTAATTGCTGTCTGTTGGGAATTATGTCTGCTTCGTGCACGTACTCCATCCAGAGTGCGCTGCCCACTTGCATGAAATTATCATTAATGAATTATGATGCGCTTTAGATTTCAGTTCGTGCTTTGCAGTCAAAAAATAACGAGAGATATCCAGGCATATGAGCCACAGAAACAACGATCTTATGCTTCAGTCTTTCAGCCAGTCATTCACAGATGGGTACATAGAGCGACAGCATCATGGAATAGGTAGGTAGTCAAAGAGAAATGTAGAATGGAATAGAAAGGTAAATAGATATAAATACATAGTATATAAGAGAGAGAGAGAGAGAGAGAGAGAGAGAGAGAGAGAGAGAGAGAGAGAGAGAGAGAGAGAGAGAGAGAGAGAGAGAAAGAGAGAAGAGAGAGAAACATGCACGAATGCACGCACAACACACACACACACACACACACACACACACACACACACACCACACACACACACACACACACACACACACACACATGCACACACGATATACACACACAGTGAGTGAGTAGATGAGAAAGAGAGAGAGAGAAGAGAGAGAGAGGAATAGAGGCAGGAGCAGACAGAGAGAAAGCAATAAATTCAGAGCTGCTCTTAAGAATGTCCCCGCAGTGAAGCAGCAATTTAGAGATTTACTTTATTACGGCCCTGGCACGAGAGACGGTGCACGCTGCCACAGGTCGGGAAATGATTAATTCTAAGTCGGCATGTCGGGGAATGCGATTAGGTAATGAAAGTCACACCGAGGGAAATGATAACAGATGTCCTATTGAAAAATTACTGGCTCGTAATCGCCTGGATGTTGCCTTTTTTGTCTAAGTTCTTCCCTTTGTTCGTATTTATTAGCGTGAAAACAAATGCTAAAACACACGCGCGTGTGTGTGTGTGTGGGATCTAGGAACTCAGCGAATCCTTTAACTGGACTTCTCCTTTCTCTGTGGCTTTGCGTGCCGTACACTTCAAGGCACAGTCGATTCTTTCCTCACTGAAGTATGCAGATCATGTTATTGCCACATGAATATTTTATTCTAATTCTTCTGGCCTCAACTAAGTGCTATAGCCTGTCCCTGGAAGACTTTTCAGCTGATGGGGAGGGGATCGCCGGCTGTTGCTTTGCATAATGTTGTGATATAGCCCCGCTGCGCTCCTTCAGGCGCGCCCGTGCGGCGATGCGCCCACTCCGAAAACTGCATGCGAACTGGCGATTGTGACTGCGTGGTGACCTACGAAATGGTGAGACCTTGTACTTCTAAAGGGAAACTGCATCACAACGTGAATTTCCGAAGGCTACAAAATTATAAGCAAAATGATGTCGGGAATATATTTATAAAATTTCAAATAAAGACCGGGAAGAATAAATCCATTAATAACACAACATCTTAGGATCTAACAAAAAAATAAGCAAATAAAACTCTCATACATGATAACGCAATATCTGGGAAGCTGTCCAATAGAAATCGACTTCATATCCAGCCGGAAGGAGGGGGGGGTCTTGACCTACGTCAGTTTCCTAAGGGAAAACTCTAAACCCATTATCTGTAAGAAAAACTGGGTCATTCTTTACTTCATTTGATATAATCCACAAAACTTATCAAATGTAAAGTTTTTATTTATTCGTTCGTTTTTTACCTTTACCATTATGATGCTTCTGATGATTGGTGTTGAATTTCAGTAAAAGCATTAACAGAAGTTATCATTCCCTCTCATCTCGATCATCATCTCATCATCATCATCATCATCATCATCATCACCATCATCATCATCATCACCATCATCATCATCATCATCATCTTCATCCTCATCCTCATCATCGTCATTATTGTTATTGTTATCATTACTATTGTTGTTATTGCCTTTACACAAGAGAGTTAGCTGGAAGACGAGTGAGTGACCGACAGACAAAGCCGCTGGATAAGGGGGACGGAAACGCAGTTTAGAGAACCTAGTTTGCATGCAATATCATGGTGGTTATGCACTTTACGGGAAAGAAGAGTCGGATCAGAGAATGTCATTTGCCTGGAGGTTCGCACATTTAATCTGATGCAGTTCTACATCCATTTGAGTGTTTATGACATCGGGATATCAATGAGAATTAACCACAGACAAGTTCAAAGCGATCAGACCTACCTTTGCAATCAGTTAATTGATCATCCAAACTCTCCTTGTCAGATTGCAAAGACAAATTGGCAACGGTATTTCACTCGTTAATTGGTTCCCGGCGGAGGTGACAAATGACTTACCGCGGGAAGGGCGATGGGCGCCCGTGGCTTTAGATAGGAAGTCGGGGCCGGATCCTGAGGGCGGCGTGAAGGGGGGGCGACCCTCGCAGCGGCCGAGGGGAGGGGCGCGCTCGGGCGACAGAATGCAACAGCGGGGAAGTGGGCCAGAGACGGTGCTGAGGGGGCGGGGAAGGGGGGAGGGAATTAGGGAAGGGAAGAGTGAAATGGGTGAGGGGGAATTTTCGAATGTGACTAGAGCAGCAAGAGGGAAAGAATGGCGAGAACTCGCTTCAAATATCAATAGACAAGGAAAGAGAGAAGAAGGGAGGGAGAGGGAGTGAGAGAGAAGGGGGGGAGGGGCGGGAAGAGAGGGAGGGAGGGAGGGAGGGGAGAGAAAGAGAGAGATAGAGGAAGAGAAGACAGATAGAAGAAGGAGGGGGAGGAGGAGAGAGAAGATGAGAGAAAGAGAGAGAGAGAGAGAGATAGAGGGAGAGAGAGAGGAGAGAAGAGAGGAGAGAGAGAGAAAGAGAGAGAGAGAGAGAGAGAGAGAGGAAGAGACGGAGAGAGGAGAAGAGAGAGAGAGAGAGAGAGAGAGAGAGAGGAGGAGAGAGGAGGGGGAGGTCACTTCGAAGCAGAGAGAGGGAGGGGGTTGAAAGGAGAACTAGATTCAAATCAGATTTTGAGATCCTTGTGATCTAATTTCTCTGAGCTCATAAAGATTCCGACGAACGCAAAACGCCCGTTGCTTCGCGCCTCCTCTCCTTATGCTGCTTCCTTCCCACGACTACCGCGGCATCCTATCTGTAGCATAATCTTGTTTACAGCGTCATAGGGACTTATCCTAGCGCGGCAAGTTTTCACAGTTAGTCCGAGATGAAAACTTTCACACTGAAGAAAGGGCTGAAGATGGGCGGAGGGAGGGGGGGGGGGGGAGGGAATGAGGCGGGAGGGTTAGTGCGGGATATGTAGGTGGAGGATTCTCCATTCGAAGAGAATATGCACATACCATATATAGTTTTCTAGCCTTCGGGTCGCCTGAGCTATGTTGACATCTCTTGTTCCCCTTAACGCAGTCAGGTCCCCTTCGACTGGCAAGGAAACACATTCTTCCTTGTTGATTTTCACTTTTGTGTGAGTCTTTGCTTCATATATGGTCCGTAATAAAACATTTACACAATAAGCATCATATATCTTGAGCATTATCACCATAATCTTACCAATCTATATGCGATGGCGATTGACCTTTAGGCTTCAGAGTCCAGTTTTAAATGCAAAAATACAGTCACCTTTTTTCTTTGTATTATGTCCATTTATTCACTTCTCCCTCTTTTAATCTACCAGGACATTTAAACTACCACTTGTTGTTTCCCGCCGGCCTGTTCACGACTATCTTCTTTAAACTCCACCTACGAGACAGGTTTCCGTTCAGTAGTCTATTGCTTCATATTCTATTACCCCAACTTATGAGGTATTTACTTGCAGGAAATGAGAAAAGAGTTGCCATGGTAAAACTGACTGCAACGCTAGAATTCCAAGAACTGTGCTGCTTGTGTAAGGAAAATCTAGCATTCAGCGTATATCTACAGCACATAACAGTAGGGCGTAATTTAAAGGAAAACATAACTCATTACACGAGTTCTAACTATCATTAGTAGACAATGCATTACGGATTCTTAGTTCTGGTCATAAAAATAAATCGACGATCAAATCTACAAACATATCAAAATTATTGCTCTCATTTGCAATGAAATCATTACTTACTGCTTTTGTTTTATTTTCTGCTAAAATCTACGCTCCTTCACTAAGTTCCAATCGAGATCATGTGTAGCAAAACTTTCCTACTACCATCTGAGAAGCCATCTTTTAAATCTCGCTTCTCTTCCATTCGTAGAGCTGATCGATTTTCCTTCAGATTTATAATTACTTCCTACCGATGCAATTTCCTTCTTGAAATATGATTTGAACTTCGGGCTTATAATGAGGGCTGTTCGTAAGCACCAATTTGCAGACAG
>NW_020871181.1:45339-70339 GCF_003789085.1 Penaeus vannamei
ACAAAAGCATATCTCAATCAATATTTATTGTAAATCAATGCGACTTTTGCTGTTGACTTTCAGACAAGTTCAGAAATGCGCAGTATTACCCTGACAAGTCCCACTCATTTCATTTTCGCAACAAATTCTGCTCCTTTCCATCGTCTTCCTGTCTACCATCCTCGAAAACGATTCCTCGTAAAGATACGTTGTAACAAACAAGGATTTCTTACCAATAACAGACTACACTACAAGTTGGTGAGACAAAAAAAAATGAGAGCATTGTTGTTCTGCAGAGTTACTGTTGAGCCTGGCTCTGCTGAAGCTCAATCATTTCGTCGAGGTATTCCTCGTTGACATCTGCCGTCACAACACTACGTGAACGGTTGTCTCACCCATGCTGGATGTGACTCTGGTGGGGAAATAACTGTCGACAGACTCCAAGTGCATGGGCATTGCTTGCTTGAGTTCCCCAGTACAGAAATGTCTCCGATTCCAGACACCTTACACAGTCGTACAAGGGAAAGTTTGCAAGGTCATCCTTCTCTGTTCGTCGTTTCCATGGCGCTAGCTTTTTTGAAAAGCCTTCAGGTTGGCTTCCGCTTCGATGATGTTGACTCCACCGACCTGACGTCACGAATCATACGACTGAGGTGAACAGAAGTGACCTTCGCCCAACTCATGAGACACTCACCGAAACCCTGCTTTTCGATTGAGCCTGGGTTAAAACCCCTGATACAAGCTTAATTATAGGAATATACTGCAATATTACAAATTGCAGAAGCGTTGAAAACAGTGAATCTATGGAACGGTAAAAAAAAAAAAAAAAAAAAAAAAAAAGCTCATTCCTAGGTTAGAAATCAACGATAAGTTGTACATTAGTGTGATCACATTATTGTGTACATTTGCAAATGAACTTGGAATTGAGCAAATATACTCATATTTCATTCACATTTACCTTACTGTTGAATATAGTCTTATCTGCTGAAGACTAAACGTTAATAATTTTGACTGGCAGGACACGTTAAATAATAGTGCACATTATGGTCTTGCATAATGACATCACTAGTGTCTACACAGCATTAAGCCACCAGAGGGCTAACTTTGGTACATTCCTTATGGGACAAGGCTGTGTGTGTTTGTGGGAATGTGGGTACACAGGAAATGCATGTCCCCCCACTCAGGCCTGGGGAGAGGGGTCGGCACCCCACAAGGGCACCCAAATTTCATAGACTCGTCTTTGGCCACAGACATTCCACCCACATTTTATCACAATCTGTTGTCCTTCCTTAGGCAGGGCTGTAAAAGGACAAGCTGTTCAAGAGCTCATTTCACTGGTTTCTACAAATTCATAGTTTTATCCGCTTGATCGGCTATTTACGGTGTTTGTCATAAAAAAAAAAAAAAAAAAAAAAAAAAACAATATTGATAGCGATACCAGTAACTCTAATCCTAATTTTTTTTTTTTACGAATCCTTATGTAGTAATGTGTGTGTGTGTGTATATATATATATATATATATATATATATATAAATAAATCAAACGTATCGTTGCTTAGGGCCCCCAGACCACCAATCTCCAAGTGCCAGTTTGTGGCTCTCTGTTAGGAGTCAGAGATTAGAAGGTAATCTAGAAAGAGGCGAACGTGTTTGTATCTGTGCATGAATGCATGCACGTCTGTGTATGTTTGTGGATGTGCACTTTTTTAGAGGCCAATTAAACGCTTTATAAGATGACAGTCTGCACCGTAAGTGAAGAACCTGAAAGAAATAGAGTGCTACGAATCAAAAGGATTTCAAGGTTATTACATTTTCATTACAAAGGTTGCGCACACTTTGACATACAATTATGAACACCTGCTCTTGTCTCCTTGTGTGGGGGTGGAGGAGGGGTGAATGGGCGTGGCCATCCGCTGCTTTGTTTTCGTCTGCTGTATAAATAAGGCCAACGTCTCTGGCAAACACAACAAGCATCTGTCGTTACTTCGCCAAGTGCTCCTGCGATCTCTTCAGAAGTTCGTCTGCTCGTCAGTCTCTCCAGCTGCATTCGGCTTTCTCTCCAGCGTCGCCATGAAGCCCGTAATTCTTGGTCTCTTGATGGTTCTCTTCGCCGCCGCATACCTGGCACAGGTAACGTCGTGCAAAAGCATATTGTGCATGAACATTGTTACCGAAACCTTATCGAAATGTATATAGACATGTCATATAAAGGATAAAATAAGGGAAACCAAACTTTCGCTTGTCTCATTCCAATATTATGAAATCTTCCTTTGCAGGACATTAATGAACAAAGCCAAGGCTGCACTGACGAAGAAGGATGTGTCGAGGCTGCACAAGGTATATTGCTGCACACCTTTTTGTTTTCCTTTTTACCAATGCATCTCCTTTCCTTACGAATCCTTCATATCTATTATATTACAATTTTTCAGATACACTTTTCTCATCATTACTTTTGTACCTTTGCTTAGCTGTCAGCTGGCTCTATCTTTAACTCTTTCAGTTGTGCGCCAGACTGTAATGACATGCCTTTTCCTCTTCGCAGGCGCAGGAGAGCCACTGCACCGCGTTGCGAGACAGACCAACCAGTGTTCACAAACTGACGACGACTGTAAAAACCTCAACGGAATTTGCATTCCTAATGGGGATACCTGTATCGGCGACACGCAGAAAAAATTGTGTGGCGATGAAGATTGCACCTGCTGCAAGAAACACGTGTGCGTCCAAACGCCAAATCAATGTTTGAAGAACAATGGCGTGTGTATCAACCTCATGGACGATTGTGCTGGGAAAAAGAATGACACCCTCTGCAACAATGACCACTGCACCTGTTGCCAGAAACACGTGTGCCTAAATACGCCCAAGAAGTGTTCCAGTAATAATGGCGTGTGCATCAACCTCATGGACGATTGTGCTGGGAAAAAGAATGACACCCTCTGCAACAATGACAACTGCACCTGTTGCCAGAAACACGTGTGCCTAAATACGCCCAAGAAATGTTCTGAGAAGAATGGCACATGTATAAACCTCATGGACGATTGTGCTGGTACAAAGAATGACACCCTCTGCAACAACGGACACTGCACGTGTTGCATTCCAGCCTAAGAAGCTTTCACTCTTTCGAAGCATTCCACTTCTGTGTCTCTCCAGATCTGTAGATTTCAGAACCATAAATAAAATTCAGGATACTTCCATAAACTCTCATTGCATACATGCTTTTACCCGGATATCTCTCATGCAATGTTTTTAAGCTAATAGTTGGTAAAAGTACACACATAACGTTAATGACGATTTAAACAAAAATCTAGCATCTTTCATGTTTATCTCTCCACAAAAACATACTATATACTCAGTCAAATACAAGTACACATGTATGTGTACACGCACATGGATGTATATATGTATACATATATACATCTATTTATACATATAAATATTTGTACATGTACATATACTTCATATATGTGCGTATAGGAAATAATGAAACGAACACTAAAATATTTGATGCTTCAAACCTCCATGGTTCGGGACGACAACGTTATATGCAACTTTTGTAGCAAGGGCCTCCTTGAGTCATTTGCTACGAAGCAGCAGCTTATGTGGACAGAGATGTAAAGTGTCCCATCCGGCGTTTAACCATATTGTTTACATTGCAAGGAAAATGTTTTTTTTCTGAAATGCCACTATATGTAAGCCATTGGTTCTTAACCTTTTTCGAAGTACAGAACCCCGCGAGTTTCATCCGTGCATTCATCAAACACTTTCCACTTGGAATAATATTTCTTTTATGGACATATGTTTACTTTGTGCATAAGATGAACCATGCATAAGTTGTACACGAAGTCACTGTCTTCACAGAACAAAACATAAATTTGACACGAAAACAAAAGCATATCTCAATCAATACTTATTGTAAATCAATGCGACTTTTGCTGTTGACTTTCAGACAAGTTCAGAAATGCGCATTACCTTGGCAAGTCCCACTCATTTCATTTTCGCAACAAATTCTGCTCCTTTCCATCGTCTTCCTGTCTACCATCCTCGAAAACGATTCCTCGTAAAGATACGTTGTAACAAACAAGGATTTCTTACCAATAACAGACTACACTACAAGTTGGTGAGACAAAAAAAATGAGAGCATTGTTGTTCTGCAGAGTTACTGTTGAGCCTGGCTCTGCTGAAGCTCAATCATTTCGTCGAGGTATTCCTCGTTGACATCTGGCGTCACAACACTACGTGAACGGTTGTCTCACCCATGCTGGATGTGACTCTGGTGGGGAAATAACTGTCGACAGACTCCAAGTGCATGGGAATTGCTTGCTTGAGTTCCCCAGTACAGAAATGTCTCCGATTCCAGACACCTTACACAGTCGTACAAGGGAAAGTTTGCAAGGTCATCCTTCTCTGTTCGTCGTTTCCATGGCGCTAGCTTTTTTGAAAAGCCTTCAGGTTGGCTTCCGCTTCGATGATGTTGACTCTACCGGCCTGACGTCACGAATCATACGACTGAGGTGAACGGAAGTGACCTTCGCCCAACTCATGAGTCACTCACCGAAACCCTGCTTTTCGATTGAGCCTGGGTTAAAACCCCTGATACAAGCTTAATTATAGGAATATGATGCAATATTACAACTTGCAGAAGCGTTGAAAACAGTGAATCTATGGAACATGGTAAAAAAAAGCTTATTCCTAGGTTAGAAATTAACTTTAAGTTGTACATTATTGTGGACATTTGCAAATGAACTTGGAATTGAGCAAATATACTCATATATTTCATTCACATTTACCTTACTGTTGACTATAGTCTTATCTGCTGAAGACTAAACGTTAATAATTTTGACTGGCAGGACACGTTAAGTAATAATGCACATTATGCTCTTGCATAATGACATCACTAGTGTCTACACAGCATTAAGCCACCAGAGGGCTAACTTTGGTACATTCCTTATGGGACAAGGCTGTGTGTGTTTGTGGGAATGTGGGTACACAGGAAATGCATGTCCCCCCACTCAGGCCTGGGGAGAGGGGTCGGCACCCCACAAGGGCACCCAAATTTCATAGACTCGTCTTTGGCCACAGACATTCCACCCACATTTTATCACAATCTGTTGTCCTTCCGTAGGCAGGGCTGTAAAAGGATAAGCTGTTCAAGAGCTCATTTCACTGGTTTCTATAAATGCATAGTTTTATCCGCGTGATCGGCTATTTACGGTGTTTGTCATTAAAAAAAAAAAAAAAAAAAAAAAAAAAAAAAAAAAAAAATTGGTAGTTAAAAAAAAAAAAAAAAATCCATGCCCCATGGAATTTCGATTCCCCACTTCGTAATGCCCGAGGAACCGCTTTCAATTTATTTGTTTCAATAGTGTTCCTATATTTAGGAGTTTGGGATCTGTCTCTATGCGATACCAATAACGCTAATCCTAAACAATTTTTTTTACGAATCTTTATGTAGCAATATATATATATATATATATATATATATATATATATATATATATATATAAATCAAACGTATCGTTGCTTAGGGCCACCAGTCAGCACCAGTCTCCAAGTGCCAGTTTGTGGCTCTCTGTTAGGAGTCAGAGATTAGAAGGTAATCTAGAAAGAGGCGAACGTGTTTGTATCTGTGTATGAATGCATGCACGTCTGTGTATGTTTGTGGATGTGCACTTTTTTAGAGGCCAATTAAATGCTTTACAAGATAATAGTTTGCACTGTAAGTAAAGAACCTGAAAGAAATACAGTGCTTAGAATCAAAAGGATTTCAAGGTTGACATTATATTTTCATTACAAAGGTTGCGCACACTTTGACATACAATTATGAACACCTGCTCTTGTCTCCTTGTGTGGGGGTGGAGGAGGGGTGAATGGGCGTGGCCATCCGCTGCTTTGTTTTCGTCTGCTGTATAAATAAGGCCAACGTCTCTGGCAAACACAACAAGCATCTGTCGTTACTTCGCCAAGTGCTCCTGCGATCTCTTTAGAAGTTCGTCTGCTCGTCAGTCTCTCCAGCTGCATTCGGCTTTCTCTCCAGCGTCGCCATGAAGCCCGTAATTCTTGGTCTCTTGATGGTTCTCTTCGCCGCCGCATACCTGGCACAGGTAACGTCGTGCAAAAGCATATTGTGCATGAACATTGTTACCGAAACCTTATCGAAATGTATATAGACATGTCATATAAAGGATAAAATAAGGGAAACCAAACTTTCGCTTGTCTCATTCCAATATTATGAAATCTTCCTTTGCAGGACATTAATGAACAAAGCCAAGGCTGCACTGACGAAGAAGGATGTGTCGAGGCTGCACAAGGTATATTGATGCACACCTTTTTCCTCTCCTTTTTACCGATAGATCTCTTTTCCTTACGAATCCTTCATATTTATTATATTACAATTTTTCGGATACACTTTTCTCATCATTACTTTTGTACCTTTGCTTAGCTGTCTGCTGGCTCTATCTTTAACTCTTTCAGTTGTGCGCCAGACTGTAATGACATGCCTTTTCCTCTTCGCAGGCGCAGGAGAGCCACTGCACCGCGTTGCGAGACAGACCAACCAGTGTTCACAAACTGACGACGACTGTAAAAACCTCAACGGAATTTGCATTCCTAATGGGGATACCTGTATCGGCGACACGCAGAAAAAATTGTGTGGCGATGAAGATTGCACCTGCTGCAAGAAACACGTGTGCGTCCAAACGCCAAATCAATGTTTGAAGAACAATGGCGTGTGTATCAACCTCATGGACGATTGTGCTGGGAAAAAGAATGACACCCTCTGCAACAATGACCACTGCACCTGTTGCCAGAAACACGTGTGCCTAAATACGCCCAAGAAGTGTTCCAGTAATAATGGCGTGTGCATCAACCTCATGGACGATTGTGCTGGGAAAAAGAATGACACCCTCTGCAACAATGACAACTGCACCTGTTGCCAGAAACACGTGTGCCTAAATACGCCCAAGACGTGTTCTGAGAAGAATGGCACATGTATAAACCTCATGGACGATTGTGCTGGTACAAGGAATGACACCCTCTGCAACAACGGATACTGCACGTGTTGCATTCCAGCATAGGAAGCTTTCACTCTTTCGATGCATTCCACTTCTGTGTCTCTCCAGATCTGTAGATTTCAGAACCATAAATAAAATTCAAGATACTTCCATAAACTCTCATTGCATACATGCTTTTACCCGGATATCTCTCATGCAATGTTTTTAAGCTAATAGTTGGTAAAAGTACACACAGAACGTTAACTTAATGACGATTGAAACAAAAATCTAGCATCTTTCATGTTTATCTCTCCACAAAAACATACTATATACTCAGTCAAATACAAGTACACATATATGTGTACACGCACATGGATGTATATATGTATACATATATACATCTATTTATACATATAAATATTTGTACATGTACATATACTTCATAAATGTGCGTATAGGAAATGATGAAACGAACACTAAAATATTTGATGCTTCAAACCTCCATGGTTCGGGACGACAACGTTATATGCAACTTTTGTAGCAAGGGCCTCCTTGAGTCATTTGCTACGAAGCAGCAGCTTATGTGGACAGAGATGTAAAGTGTCCCATCCGGCGTTTAACCATATTGTTTACATTGCAAGGAAAATGTTTTTTTTTTCTGAAATGCCACTATATGTAAGCCATAGGTTCTTAACCTTTTTCGAAGTACAGAACCCCGCGAGTTTCATCCGTGCATTCATCAAACACTTTCCACTTGGAACAATATTTCTTTTATGGACATATGTTTACTTTGTGCATAAGATGAAGCATGCATAAGTTGTACACGAAGTCACTGTCTTCAGAGAACAAAACATAAATTTCACACAAAAACAAAAGCATATCTCAATCAATACTTATTGTAAATCAATGCGACTTTTGCTGTTGACTTTCAGACAAGTTCAGAAATGCGCAGTATTACCCTGACATGTCCCACTCATTTCATTTTCGCAACAAATTCTGCTCCTTTCCATCGTCTTCCTGTCTACCATCCTCGAAAACGATTCCTCGCAAAGATACGTTGTAACAAACAAGGATTTCTTACCAATAACAGACCACACAAGTTGGTGAGACAAAAAAAAAAAAAAAAAATGAGAGCATTGTTGTTCTGCAGAGTTACTGTTGAACCTGGCTCTGCTGAAGCTCAATGATTTCGTCGAGGTATTCCTCGTTGACATCTGCCGTCACAACACTACGTGAACGGTTGTCTCACCCATGCTGGATGTGACTCTGGTGGGGAAATAACTGTCGACAGACTCCAAGTGCGTGGGAATTGCTTGCTTGAGTTCGCCTGTACAGAAATGTCTCCAATTCCAGACACCTTACACAGTCGTACAAGGGAAAGTTTGCAAGGTCATCCTTCTCTGTTCGTCGTTTCCATAGCGCTAGCTTTTTTGAAAAGCCTTCAGGTTGGCTTCCGCTTCGATGATGTTGACTCTACCGGCCTGACGTCACGAATCTTACGACTGAGGCGAACGGAAGTGACCTTCGCCCAACTCATGAGACACTCACCGAAACCCTGCTTTTCGATTGAGCCTGGGTTAAACCACTGATACAAGCTTAATTATAGGAATATGATGCAATATTACAAATTACAGAAGCGTTGAAAACAATGAATCTATGGAACATGGTTTTAAAAAATTCATTCCTGGATTGGAATGCAACTATAAGTTGTACATTATTAAGTGATCTCATTATTGTGGACATTTGCAAATGAGCTTGGAATTGAGCATTCCTTTTACAAATATATATTGTATTTACATAAACCTTACTGTTAACTCTAGTCAACAGTAAGGTATCTGCTGATGACTAAACGTTTATAATTTTGACTGGCAGGACACGTTAAATAATAGTGCACATTATGCTCTTGCATAATGACATCACTAGTGTCTACACAGCATTAAGCCACCAGAGGGCTAACTTTGGTACATTCCTTATGGGACAAGGCTGTGTGTGTTTGTGGAATGTGGGCACAGGAAATGTGCATGTCCCCCCACTCAAGCCTGGGGAGAGGGGTCGGCACCCCACAAGGGCACCCAAATTTCATAGACTCGTCTTTGGCCACAGACATTCCACCCACATTTTATCACAATCTGTTGTCCTTCCTTAGGCAGGGCTGTAAAAGGATAAGCTGTTCAAGTGCTCATTTCACTGGTTTCTACAAATGCATAGTTTTATCCGCTTGATCGGCTATTTACGGTGTTTGTCATAAAAAAAAGCAATATTGGTAGTAAAAAAGAAAAAACATCCATGACCCATGGAATTTCGATTCCCCACTTCGTAATGCCCGAGGAACCGCTTTCAATTTATTTGTTTCAATAGTGTTCCTATATTTAGGAGTTTGGGATCTATCTCTAGGCGATACTAATAACGCTAATCCTAAACATTTTTTTTACGAATCCTTATGTAGCAATATTATATATATATATATATTATATAATAATATATAATATATATATATATATAACATTACACGTAGGTGCTTTTCTTTTATTCTGCCTCATTTTGAGTATTGTTCTCTTGTTTGGTTATCTGCTGCAGACTCATACTTAAGACAGCTTGATCGTTCTTTTAATTCCATTAAATTTCTCCTGTCTGACTTAAATTTGGACATTGGGCATCGTAGAGTTATTGGGGCTCTTTCAATCTTATACAAGATTGTAACCGGTAATTCACATACCCTATATAAGTTTTTACCTGATTTTTATCAACCTGCAAGAATTACCTGAAGTTCTAAAACCCTCAACTCAGTGACATCTGATTTAAGTCGATCGTCTACAAGTCAGTTTTCGAGATGCTTTTTTCCTGCTATTTGTAGACTTTGGAATAGATTGCCTTCAGAGATTGTAACATCTCTGATTCTTGATAAGTTTAAAAGACCAGCTAACATATTTTTCTTGTGTAATTAGCTGACTTTCTATTCTTTCATTCTTTTTTAGCTGTGTTTTGACCTGCACTGACACATTTGGTGGTATAAATCTCGATTTATTGAGTGTGGCTCTCTATATAGCTTACTACATTAATAATAATAATGGCAGTCTGCACCATAAGAAAGAACCTGAAAGAAATAGAGTGCTTAGAATCCAAAGGATTTCAAGGTTATTACATTTTCATTACAAAGGTTGCGCACACTTTGACATACAATTATGAACACCTGCTCTTGTCTCCTTGTGTGGGGGTGGAGGAGGGGTGAATGGGCGTGGCCATCCGCTGCTTTGTTTTCGTCTGCTGTATAAATAAGGCCAAAGTCTCTGGCAAACACAACAAGCATCTGTCGTTACTTCGCCAAGTGCTCCTGCGATCTCTTTAGAAGTTCGTCTGCTCCTCAGTCTCTCCAGCTGCATTCGGCTTTCTCTCCAGCGTCGCCATGAAGCCCGTAATTCTTGGTCTCTTGGTGGTTCTCTTCGCCGCCGCATACCTGGCACAGGTAACGTCGTGCATAAGCATATTGTGCATGAACATTGTAAAGTTACCGAAATGCTATCGAAATGTATATGGACATGTCATATAAAGGATAAAATAAGGGAAACCAAACTTTCGCTTGTCTCATTCCAATATTATGAATTCTTCCTTTGCAGGACATTAATGAACAAAGTCAAGGCTGCACTGACGAAGAAGGATGTGTCGAAGCTGCACAAGGTATATTGCTGCACACCTTTTTGTTTTCTCTTTTACCAATGCATCTTTCCTAACGAAACCTCCACATCATATTTAAATTTTCAGACGCATTATTTTCTCATCATTACTTTTGTGCCTTTGCTTAGCTGTCAGATGGCTCCATCATTAACTCTTTGTTGTGCGCCAGACTGTAATGACATGCTTTTTCCTCTTCGCAGGCGCAGGAGAGCCACTGCACCGCGTTGCGAGACAGACACACGTGTGCGTCAAAACGCCAAATAAATGTTTGAAGAACAATGGCGTGTGTATCAACCTCGTGGACGATTGTGCTGGGAAAAAGAATGACACCCTCTGCAACAATGACCACTGCACCTGTTGCCAGAAACACGTGTGCCTAAATACGCCCAAGAAGTGTTCCAGTAATAATGGCGTGTGCATCAACCTCATGGACGATTGTGCTGGGAAAAAGAATGACACCCTCTGCAACAATGACAACTGCACCTGTTGCCAGAAACACGTGTGCCTAAATACGCCCAAGAAATGTTCTGAGAAGAATGGCACATGTATAAACCTCATGGACGATTGTGCTGGTACAAAGAATGACACCCTCTGCAACAACGGACACTGCACGTGTTGCATTCCAGCCTAAGAAGCTTTCACTCTTTTGAAACATTCCGCTTCTGTGTCTCTCCAGATCTGTAGATTTCAGAACCATAAATAAAATTCAGGATACTTCCATAAACTCTCATTGCATACATGCTTTTACCCGGATATCTCCCATGCAATGTTTTTAAGCTAATAGTTGGTAAAAGTACACACATAACGTTAATGACGATTTAAACAAAAATCTAGCATCTTTCATGTTTATCTCTCCACAAAAACATACTATATACTCAGTCAAATACAAGTACACATGTATGTGTACACGCACATGGATGTATATGTGTACATATATACATCTATTTATACATATAAATATTTGTACATATACATATACTTCATATATGTGCGTATAGGAAATAATGAAACGAACACTAAAATATTTGATGCTTCAAACCTCCATGGTTCGGGACGACAACGTTATATGCAACTTTTGTAGCAAGTGCCTCCTTGAGTCATTTGCTACGAAGCAGCAGCTTATGTGGACAGAGATGTAAAGTGTCCCATCCGGCGTTTAACCATATTGTTTACATTGCAAGGAAAATGTTTTTTTTTCTGAAATGCCACTATATGTAAGCCATTGGTTCTTAACCTTTTTCGAAGTACAGAACCCCGCGAGTTTCATCCGTGCATTCATCAAACACTTTCCACTTGGAACAATATTTCTTTTATGGACATATGTTTACTTTGTGCATAAGATGAAGCATGCATAAGTTGTACACGAAGTCACTGTCTTCAGAGAACAAAACATAAATTTCACACAAAAACAAAAGCATATCTCAATCAATACTTATTGTAAATCAATGCGACTTTTGCTGTTGACTTTCAGACAAGTTCAGAAATGCGCATTTCCTTGGCAAGTCCCACTCATTTCATTTTCGCAACAAATTCTGCTCCTTTCCATCGTCTTCCTGTCTACCATCCTCGAAAACGATTCCTCGTAAAGATACGTTGTAACAAACAAGGATTTCTTACCAATAACAGACTACACTACAAGTTGGTGAGACAAAAAAAAAAAAAAATGAGAGCATTGTTGTTCTGCAGAGTTACTGTTGAGCCTGGCTCTGCTGAAGCTCAATGATTTCGTCGAGGTATTCCTCGTTGACATCTGCCGTCACAACACTACGTGAACGGTTGTCTCACCCATGCTGGATGTGACTCTGGTGGGGAAATAACTGTCGACAGACTCCAAGTGCGTGGGAATTGCTTGCTTGAGTTCGCCTGTACAGAAATGTCTCCGATTCCAGACACCTTACACAGTCGTACAAGGGAAAGTTTGCAAGGTCATCCTTCTCTGTTCGTCGTTTCCATAGCGCTAGCTTTTTTCAAAAGCCTTCAGGTTGGCTTCCGCTTCGATGATGTTGACTCTACCGGCCTGACGTCACGAATCTTACGACTGAGGCGAACGGAAGTGACCTTCACCCAACTCATGAGACACTCACCGAAACCCTGCTTTTCGATTGAGCCTGGGTTAAAACCACTGATACAAGCTTAATTATAGGAATATGATGCAATATTACAAATTACAGAAGCGTTGAAAACAATGAATCTATGGAACATGGTTTTAAAAAATTCATTCCTGGATTGGAATGCAACTATAAGTTGTACATTATTAAGTGATCTCATTATTGTGGACATTTGCAAATGATCTTGGAATTGAGCATTCCTTTTACAAATATATATTGTCTTTACATAAACCTTACTGTTAACTCTAGTCAACAGTAAGGTATCTGCTGATGACTAAACGTTTATAATTTTGACTGGCAGGACACGTTAAATAATAGTGCACATTATGGTCTTGCATAATGACATCACTAGTGTCTACACAGCATTAAGCCACCAGAGGGCTAACTTTGGTACATTCCTTATGGGACAAGGCTGTGTGTGTTTGTGGGAATGTGGGCACAGGAAATGTGCATGTCCCCCCACTCAGGCCTGGGGAGAGGGGTCGGCACCCCACAAGGGCACCCAAATTTCATAGACTCGTCTTTGGCCACAGACATTCCACCCACATTTTATCACAATCTGTTGTCCTTCCTTAGGCAGGGCTGTAAAAGGATAAGCTGTTCAAGAGCTCATTTCACTGGTTTCTACAAATGCATAGTTTTATCCGCTTGATCGGCTATTTACGGTGTTTGTCATTAAAAAAATAATAATAATAATAATATTGGTAGAAAAAAAAAAAATCCATGCCCGTAATGCCGAGGAACCGCTTTCAATTTATTTGTTTCAATAGTGTTCCTATATTTAGGAGTTTGGGATCTATCTCTAGGCGATACCAATAACGCTAATCCTAAACATTTTTTTTACGAATCCTTATGTAGCAATATATATATATATATATATATATATATATATATATATATATATATATATATATATATAATATAATACATTACACGTAGGTGCTTTTCTTTTATTCTGCCTCATTTTGAGTATTGTTCTCTTGTTTGGTTATCTGCTGCAGACTCATACTTAAGACAGCTTGATCGTTCTTTTAATTCCATTAAATTTCTCCTGTCTGACTTAAATTTGGACATTGGGCATCGTAGAGGTATTGGGGCTCTTTCAATCTTATACAATATTGTAACCGGTAATTCACATACCCTATATAAGTTTTTACCTGATTTTTATCAACCTGCAAGAATTACCTGAAGTTCTAAAACCCTCAACTCAATGACATCTGATTTAAGTCGATCGTCTACAAGTCAGTTTTCGAGATGCTTTTCCTGCTATTTGTAGACTTTGGAATAGATTGCCTTCAGAGATTGTAACATCTCTGATTCTTGATAAGTTTAAAAGACCAGCTAACATATTTTTCTTGTGTAATTAGCTGAATTTCTATGATCTTCTTCTTTCTTCTTTTTTAGCTGTGTTTTGACCTGCACTGACACATTTGGTGGTATAAATCTCGATTTATTGAGTGTGGCTCTCTATATAGCTTACTACATTAATAATAATAATGGCAGTCTGCACCATAAGAAAGAACCTGAAAGAAATAGAGTGCTTAGAATCCAAAGGATTTCAAGGTTATTACATTTTCATTACAAAGGTTGCGCACACTTTGACATACAATTATGAACACCTGCTCTTGTCTCCTTGTGTGGGGGTGGAGGAGGGGTGAATGGGCGTGGCCATCCGCTGCTTTGTTTTCGTCTGCTGTATAAATAAGGCCAAAGTCTCTGGCAAACACAACAAGCATCTGTCGTTACTTCGCCAAGTGCTCCTGCGATCTCTTTAGAAGTTCGTCTGCTCGTCAGTCTCTCCAGCTGCATTCGGCTTTCTCTCCAGCGTCGCCATGAAGCCCGTAATTCTTGGTCTCTTGATGGTTCTCTTCGCCGCCGCATACCTGGCACAGGTAACGTCGTGCATAAGCATATTGTGCATGAACATTGTAAAGTTACCGAAACCTTATCGAAATGTATATGGACATGTCATATAAAGGATAAAATAAGGGAAACCAAACTTTCGCTTGTCTCATTCCAATATTATGAATTCTTCTTTTGCAGGACATTAATGAACAAAGCCAAGGCTGCACTGACGAAGAAGGATGTGTCGAGGCTGCACAAGGTATATTGATGCACACCTTTTTGCTTTCCTTTTTACCAATAGATCTCCTTTCCTTACGAATCCTTCATATTTATTATATTACAATTTTTCAGATACACTTTTCTCATCATTACTTTTGTACCTTTGCTTAGCTGTCAGCTGGCTCTGTCATTAACTCTTTGTTGTGCGCCAGACTGTAATGACATGCCTTTTCCTCTTCGCAGGCGCAGGAGAGCCACTGCACCGCGTTGCGAGACAGACCAACCAGTGTTCACAAACTGACGACGACTGTAAAAACCTCAACGGAATTTGCATTCCTAATGGGGATACCTGTATCGGCGACACGCAGAAAAAATTGTGTGGCGATGAAGATTGCACCTGCTGCAAGAAACACGTGTGCGTCCAAACGCCAAATCAATGTTTGAAGAACAATGGCGTGTGTATCAACCTCATGGACGATTGTGCTGGGAAAAAGAATGACACCCTCTGCAACAATGACCACTGCACCTGTTGCCAGAAACACGTGTGCCTAAATACGCCCAAGAAGTGTTCCAGTAATAATGGCGTGTGCATCAACCTCATGGACGATTGTGCTGGGAAAAAGAATGACACCCTCTGCAACAATGACAACTGCACCTGTTGCCAGAAACACGTGTGCCTAAATACGCCCAAGAAATGTTCTGAGAAGAATGGCACATGTATAAACCTCATGGACGATTGTACTGGTACAAAGAATGACACCCTCTGCAACAACGGACACTGCACGTGTTGCATTCCAGCCTAAGAAGCTTTCACTCTTTTGAAACATTCCGCTTCTGTGTCTCTCCAGATCTGTAGATTTCAGAACCATAATAAAATTTCAGGATACTTCCATAAACTCTCATTGCATACATGCTTTTACCCGGATATCTCCTGCAATGTTTTAAGCTAATAGTTGGCAAAAGTACACACATAACGATAATGACGATTTAAACAAAAATCTAGCATCTTTCATGTTTCTTTATCTCTCACAACATGCTATATACTCAATGAAATACAAGTACACATATATGTGTACACGCACATGGATATATGTATACATATATACATCTATTTATACATATAAATATTTGTACATATACATATACTTCATATATGTGCGTATAGGAAATGATGAAACGAACACTAACGTATTTGATGCTTCAAACCTCCATGGTTCGGGACGACAACGTTATATGCAACTTTTGTAGCAAGGGCCTCCTTGAGTCATTTGCTACGAAGCAGCAGCTTATGTGGACAGAGATGTAAAGTGTCCCATCCGGCGTTTAACCATATTGTTTAATTGCAAGGAAAATGTTTTTTTTTTTTTGAAATGCCACTATATGTAGCCATTGGTTCTTAACCTTTTTCGAAGTACAGAACCCGCGAGTTTCATCCGTGCATTCATCAAACACTTTCCACTTGGAACAATATTTCTTTTATGGACATATGTTTACTTTGTGCACAAGATGAACCATGCATTTGTACACGAAGTCACTGTATTCAGAGAACAAAACATAAATTTCACACAAAAACAAAAGCATATCTCAATCAATACTTATTGTAAATCAATGCGACTTTTGCTGTTGACTTTCAGACAAGTTCAGAAATGCGCATTTCCTTGGCAAGTCCCACTCATTTCATTTTCGCAACAAATTCTGCTCCTTTCCATCGTCTTCCTGTCTACCATCCTCGAAAACGATTCCTCGTAAAGATGCGTTGTAACAAACAAGGATTTCTTACCAATAACAGACTAACCCTACAAGTTGGTGAGACAAAAAAAAAAATGAGAGCATTGTTGTTCTGCAGAGTTACTGTTGAGCCTGGCTCTGCTGAAGCTCAATCATTTCGTCGAGGTATTCCTCGTTGACATCTGCCGTCACAACACTACGTGAACGGTTGTCTCACCCATGCTGGATGTGACTCTGGTGGGGAAATAACTGTCGACAGACTCCAAGTGCATGGGAATTGCTTGCTTGAGTTCCCAGTACAGAAATGTCTCCGATTCCAGACACCTTACACAGTCGTACAAGGGAAAGTTTGCAAGGTCATCCTTCTCTGTTCGTCGTTTCCATGGCCCTAGCTTTTTCAAAAGCCTTCAGGTTGGCTTCCACTTCGATGATGTCGACTCCACCGGCCTTGACGTCACGAATCTTACGACTGAGGTGAACGAAGTGACCTTCGCCCAACTCATGAGGCACTCACCGAAACCCTCTTTTCGACTGAGCCTGGGTTAAACCCTGATACAAGCTTAATTATAGGAATATGATGCAATATTACAACTTGCAGAAGCGTTGAAAACAGTGAATCTATGGAACATGGTAAAAAAAAAAAAAAAGCTTATTCCTAGGTTAGAAATTAACTTTAAGTTGTACATTATTGTGTACATTTGCAAATGAACTTGGAATTGAGCAAATACTCATATATTTCATTCACATATACCTTACTGTTGACTATAGTCTTATCTGCTGAAGACTAAACGTTAATAATTTTGACTGGCAGGACACGTCAAGTAATAATGCACATTATGGTCTCTGCATAATATCACTAGTGTCTACACAGCATTAAGCCAGCAGAGGGCTAACTTGGTACATTCCTTATGGGACAAGGCTGTGTGTGTTTGTGGAATGTGGGTACACAGGAAATGCATGTCCCCCACTCAGGCCTGGGGAGAGGGGTCGGCACCCCACAAGGGCACCCAAATTTCGTAGACTCGTCTTTGCCCCGACATTCCACCCACATTTTATCACAATCTGTTGTCCTTCCTTAGGCAGGGCTGTAAAAGGATAAGCTGTTCAAGAGCTCATTTCACTGGTTTCTACAAATTCATAGTTTTATCCGCTTGATCGGCTATTTACGGTGTTTGTAATAAAAAAAGCAATATCGGTAGTAAAAAAAAAAAAAAAAAAAAAAAATCCATGCCCCATGGAATTTTCGATTCCCCACTTCGTAATGCCCGAGGAACCGCTTTCAATTTATTTGTTTCAATAGTGTTTCTATATTTAGGAGTTTGGGATCTATCTCTAGGCGATACAATAACGCTAATCCTAAACAATTTTCTTACGAATCCTTATGTAGCAATATATAATTAATATATATATATATATACATAATATATATATATATATATAAATCAAACGTATCGTTGCTTAGGGCCACCAGACCACCAACTTCCAAGTGCCAGTTTGTGGCTCTCTGTTAGGAGTCAGAGATTAGAAGGTAATCTAGAAAGAGGCGAACGTGTTTGCATCTTTGCATGAATGCATGCATGCATGTCTGTGTATGTTTGTGGATGAGTACTTTTTTAGAGGCCAATTAAATGCTTATAAGTAAGATAATAGTTTGCATGTAAGTAAAGAACCTGAAACAAATACAGTGCTTAGAATCAAAAGGATTTCAAAGGTTATTACATTTTCATTACAAAGGTTGCGCACACTTTGACATACAATTAAGAACACCTGCTCTTGTCTCCTTGTGTGGGGGTGGAGGAGGGGTGAATGGGCGTGGCCTTCCGCTGCTTTGTTTTCGTCTGCTGTATAAAATAAGGCCAACGTCTCTGGCAAACACAACAAGCATCTGTCGTTACTTCGCCAAGTGCTCTGCGATCTCTTAGAAGTTCGTCTGCTCCTCAGTCTCTCCAGCTTCATTCGGCTTTCTCTCCAGCGTCGCCATGAAGCCCGTAATTCTTGGTCTCTTGATGGTTCTCTTCGCCGCCGCATACCTGGCACAGGTAACGTCGTGCATAAGCATATTGTGCATTGTAAAGTTACCGAAACCTTATCGAAATGTATATGGACATGTCATATAAAGGATAAAATAAGGGAAACCAAACTTTCGCTTGTCTCACTCCAAATATTATGAAATCTTCCTTTGCAGGACATTAATGAACAAAGCCAAGGCTGCACTGACGAAGAAGGATGTGTCGAGGCTGCACAAGGTATATTGATGCACAGCTTTTTGCTTTTCCTTTTTACCAATAGATTCTCCTTTCCTTACGAATCCTTCACATCTATTATATATCAATTTTTCAGATACACTTTTCTCATCATTACTTTTGTTCCTGTTGCTTAGCTGTCAGCTGGCTCTGTCATTAACTCTTTCTGTTGTGCGCCAGACTGTAATGACATGCCTTTTCCTCTTCGCAGGCGCAGGAGAGCCACTGCACCGCGTTGCGAGACAGACCAACCAGTGTTCACAAACTGACGACGACTGTAAAAACCTCAACGGAATTTGCATTCCTAATGGGGATACCTGTATCGGCGACACGCAGAAAAAATTGTGTGGCGATGAAGATTGCACCTGCTGCAAGAAACACGTGTGCGTCCAAACGCCAAAGAAATGTTTGAAGAACAATGGCGTGTGTATCAACCTCATGGACGATTGTGCTGGGAAAAAGAATGACACCCTCTGCAACAATGACCACTGCACCTGTTGCCAGAAACACGTGTGCCTAAATACGCCCAAGAAGTGTTCCAGTAATAATGGCGTGTGCATCAACCTCATGGACGATTGTGCTGGGAAAAAGAATGACACCCTCTGCAACAATGACAACTGCACCTGTTGCCAGAAACACGTGTGCCTAAATACGCCCAAGACGTGTTCTGAGAAGAATGGCACATGTATAAACCTCATGGACGATTGTACTGGTACAAAGAATGACACTCTCTGCAACAACGGACACTGCACGTGTTGCATTCCAGCCTAAGAAGCTTTCACTCTTTCGAAACATTCCGCTTCTGTGTTTCTCCAGATCTGTAGATTTCAGAATCATAAATTACAATCAGGAAACCCATAAACTCTCGTTGCAAACATGCTTTTACCCGGACATCTCTCATGCATTTTTTCAAATCAAAATATTGTAAAAATGCACAGCCACAAATAATAATAGCAGCAATAAAATAAAAGTGCCATCATCTTTCACGTTTCTTTATCTCTCCACAAAAGCACATCACGAACACGCATTCAAACACATGCACACATGTATGTGCACATGAAAAGTATTTTGCTCCCTGAGTGTGAGGACAAGGTTCCCGGACCGCATGAAGTCATCTAGGCTGCAAACAGCTTACAATATCTTTTTGGTAGGTTAGATAGCCTAGAATGAACTTTGGATAATCATGGAAACTCACCGTATATTTTACTCCTTTCCTGATAATGATTATGCATCCTTGGGAATAAGTGGCGTAAGTAGACGATATCTACTTACCACTTCACGACAAATAGAACTCTGGCTTGACCTACAGAATAACCTCGAGGACTGCGCTTGGATCTGGGTCAGTGGCTTGCTTGATGCTGAATTTAACCTTGCCATGTGCTATTCTCTAGCCACGAGACTTTGGAATTCAAGCATGAGTTTAAACATTATCTACAGTGTGTACAAGTTGTTAGCAAAACGATCATCTTGAGAGTTAATGATGAAAATCAGAAAGATATTAAGGGGTGGCTCACCTTTTTTTTTTTTTTTTTTTTTTTGAGATTTATAGATTCTGATCAGTCTGTGTTTCGCTAATGCTACCCGCAGTTGAAATTTTGATAGTTACATTGTGGACGGTAGTTTTGCAGAGGTGTTATTTGAGCAGGGTTTGTCGAGGAGGAAACTTGAAAATGTGGTCTTGTTTTGCTCGAAGATGTGCTGTAGGCAAGGCGCCAGGTGGGCGAATCCGCACGTTGGAGGGGAGGGCATCACGGACTGCTGTACGCTTTCCAAAATAAAAATAAAAATGTCGATCTTTTTCATAATACATGCTGTATAAACCAACTGGCGCTATTCTTGCTTATGCAAAATATTTTCACTCCTTTCCTGGTAATAATTATGCATCCTTGGACATGAGTGGTGGAATGATGTCTTTCGTAAGTAGACCATCTCTCCTTACCTTCCCTACCATCTTATTTTAATGCATGTAATGTACACATAAGAGTACAGTGGTATATATTTTCATTCTCTTATTTCAGCATTTTGAGGTTTTCAAAATGTGACAGGAATAAAGTAACCTTGGGGGGGGGGGATCCAAAACGTGTATTTGTACACGTGAAAATGTTGAAAACTGTGAAACCTCCCCTAACACATTTGCTAAATAATCTATATTTGTCTCATACAGGGGTTCTTACCCTGGGGTCCAAGGATCCCTAAATGCTCCATGAATAGGTTTCAGGGGCCGTGAGGATCAGATGAAAATTAACGAGAGGCAATCTACCTCCTGTATTCGAGAGTGAAGGAGGGTTTGTGGTTTGTATTATTATTGTATCTATTTTAAAAACCGTTTTTATATTCAGTATTTCAAAACAATGATACTTTTTCATTTCCAATTTTATGAATATTGGATGAATTTATATAATTTTTAGAACTTTCCGTTACGTTTAAATACTCTGCCTTTGGTAATACATTTTGTAGTGATTAACTACTCACTGGCAAACCCCAGGCGTCACAGAAGGCGCTTGATCCTGTGTTATCATTCAGTCAGGTCGTTCACTACAATGGAGGTAATAATAGTGATGGTGATAATAATAATGCCATAAAGCATATGCNCAAACATTATCTACAGTGTGTACAAGTTGTTAGCAAAACGATCATCTTGAGAGTTAATGATGAAAATCAGAAAGATATTAAGGGGTGGCTCACCTTTTTTTTTTTTTTTTTTTTGAGATTTATAGATTCCAATCAGTCTGTGTTTCGCTAGTGCTACCCGCAGTTGAAATTTTGATAGTTACATTGTGGACGGTAGTTTTGCAGAGGTGTTATTTGAGCAGGGTTTGTCGAGGAGGAAACTTGAAAATGTGGTCTTGTTTTGCTCGAAGTTGTGCTGTAGGCAAGGGGGTGAATCCGCGCGTTGGAGGGGAGGGCATCACGGACTGCTGTACGCTTTCCAAAATGAAAATAAAAATGTCGATCTTTTTCATAATACATGCTGTATAAACCAACTGGCGCTATTCTTGCTTATGCAAAATATTTTCACTCCTTTCCTGGTAATAATTATGCATCCTTGGACATGAGTGTCGGAATGATGTCTTTCGTAAGTAGACCATCTCTCCTTACCTCCCTACCATCTTATTTTAATGCATGTAATGTACACATAAGAGTACAGTGGTATATATTTTCATTCTCTTATTCAGCATTTTGAGATGTTTTATACAAAGGTGACAGGAATAAAGTAACCTTGGGGGGGGGGGGTATCCAAAACGTGTATGCTTTGTACACGTGAAAATGTTTAAAACTGTGAACCTCCCCTAACACATTTGCTAAATAATCTATATTTGTCTCATACAGGGGTTCTTACCCTGGGGTCCAAGGATCCCTAAGTGCTCCATGAATGGGTTTCAGGGGCCGTGAGGATCAGATGAAAATTAACGAGAGGCAATCTACCTCCTGTATTCGAGAGTGAAGGAGGGTTTGTGGTTTGTATTATTATTGTATCTATTTTAAAACCGTTTTTATATTCAGTATTTCAAAATAATTATACTTTTTCATTTCCAATTTTATGAATATTGGATGAATTTATAATTTTAGAACTTTCCGTTACGTTTAAATACTCTGCCTTTGGTAATACATTTTGCAGTGATGAACTCACTACTGGCAAACCCCAGGCGTCACAGAAGGCGCTTGATCCTGTGTTATCATTTACAGTCAGGTCGTTCACTACAATGGAGGTAATAATAGTGATGGTGATAATAATAATGCCATAAAGCATATGCACACACACATAATCATCATTATCATTAACATTGCCATTTTACAAAAGCGGAGAAACAAAAACCGTATACAACTTTATAATTCATATGCCTACAAATCACTGAGTTAGATGTTTTGTTAGGACTCATCGCTGTCTGTTGAAGGACAGTTATTTTCCCAATCTCCTCTTTAATAAATCCTTTTCTTTATTGTTGGTTACAACTGGGAAATAGTGGAAAATAAAAAGTTTTATTTCATCTGCTAAATGCAGCAAGCCATAAATGACTGCGTCTACATAGTTCTCGTATTTCCCGTACCTGTCTTAAAGAGTACGTTGCGGTCTGCGTTTTCATCTGTAAGATCTGAAATAAAGATAAAGGAAAGCGGCCAGTGCTATCGAACTTTCCTCAAGCTTAGTCAAGAAATTTCTGTAAAAAAAATCACCGCGAAAGAATCAAAATTTCTTATTGATTAAATCTTCAGTTCAGGCTAACGGAAAGTAATACCGGAATTGCTCTTTCAACACAAGCTATAAAATCCTCAATTACTTTTTTTCAAATCTAAATTTCATCTTGCAGTTACGTCAGAAGGGTTTGCAATAAGGTGAACATGCCAAAAGGTTAGGTTAGAAGCGTTAGTGGTGATACTAACAGAGAATTAGAGGATTTTGAAGGAATCGGAGCATCAACAAATGTATTCCAAGCTGAATGAACTAGCCAAGAGACGAAATACTTCACAGGAAGAAGTGGAGTTTTGTGTGAAAAAAAAGAAACTCGAAAAACAAGCCTTGACTAAAAGGAAGGATATTGGACACGATGGAATTAACGGCCATTATCATGTGCATACGGAGCATCGGAGGAGATCGGTGCATCAAATTACTTGGAGATGGAAGGATTCAGGGCTAAATGCTCAGGAAGGGGTTTGTTTATGTGTAAATAGGGAAGAGACGGACTGAAGGGAAGGGTGGTGGTAGCAAGCTCAAGAGAAAAAGACGTTAGACAAAGGAATACTGAAAGAGAGAGTTTTCAGAAAGTGAAAATTTAAGGACTTTGAGAGGATAAAAACCGTAAATATTTGGAGAAAATACGGAAAGAATATATTTCAAGTGATCTGAGAGGACTAAAACCGACAGTGAAAGAGGAATAATGGCGGTATGAGGATAAAACGGCCTACCAAATAGGGAGATAAAGGAGTGAAAAGGTGGAGAGGCATGAAATTTTAACGAAAAGGAAAGACGATGATTCTGTTGGTGATGATTTTTATCATTATTTTGTTTATTTGTGTTATTGTTTTCAATCTTATCATTATTAGTTTTATGTTCATAATCATTATTATCATAATCATTAATAGCAGTATTTTTATCATATTTTATCAATACTATTGTTCAAGTGATAGTAATGGTGATGCTGATTATGATGAGGATGGATATGAAGATGCTGTGACTCCGTAATTGAAGTGTTACTATCTTACCATGAATGGATGATATAGTTCGAAAGAGCAAGTATGGCACCATATAGATGTTGATAACATCAAGTCAAAGCCCCAGGCATAGATATCTGGAATGTAATTCAAGAGCTGCTTACATTCATACCATTAAGTCTGAAGAGAACAAGAATACACATACGTATTCTTTTTATTCTAAAAATTTAGAGAATTATTGACGTCATAGGAGAGGCGAAAATAAGGGTACGTCTTGCTTAACCTGGAGCCGTTCTGATGCAAGAAATTTATCAGTGCAGATGAAGCAACAAGATGAGAGTGAAGAGAAAGGGACTTGGCGTATGTATATTTATAAGTATTTTCTCAGTTTGTGATTTATTGGTTCGATATTGTACATTCGGAGGGTCATTTCCCTCCGCCGTCGGGGTAAAGGAAGGCACAGAAGTACCATGAGCAATGTCGCTTTAGTATAGAATGAGAAATCACCGATGCCAGTAGTCTTATTCTCAACAGGTCATTCATGGGCTCCCCTAATAGGCTTCGACGATGAAGCCGCTGAAGGAAGTGTAGGCCTCGCCGTGTGGGTGCTCGTAGAGGCTTCCCTGCTGCAGCTCCAAGTGGACCAGGTCGCCCTGGTTCAGCAGGAGGAGGGCCGAGTTGGAGCCCTGCTGGTAGTTGCCCTTCCCGCCATAGGCTGTCACCTGGTACTGGCCGTTCTTCATCAGGGCCAACCTGGGGAGGACGAGGCAGTCAGGCACAGCCATGGCGTCTCCATTTGGGGCATGCAAAATAACATACAAAATCATGGTGATATGTCATACGGAGCCAAACCATAATCAAAAACATCATTCGAAGAACTCACGTAAAGTCGCCTCTGTCTGGAGCCACGCCGTGGAAGGAGAAGTAGTAGAGGCCCCTGCAAGGAGCCAGGAAGTCGTTCACCGACGGCGACCAGCCTCCCTCAGCCGTCAACACGTCCTGGGAAAAGGAACTTTGTATCAACGTGTCCTATCGCTTCTATGAAAGAGCGCGTGGCACTCCATGCACG
>NW_020871181.1:97839-100339 GCF_003789085.1 Penaeus vannamei
ACTTGACGAATACCAATGATACCCCAGATATAGATAGAGATAGATAGTTTAAAAGATGAACAGACAAAGAGAACAGACAGATAGATAGATAGTTTGAATGGCAGATAAACAGACATAGAGCTATAGACAGACATACAAATTGCTATACATAGATGCATGTAGTTCAAAGCCACCCACCCCCCACATGCGATCGTCCCCGCAGGCGCTACGACCAGCCCGAAGGAGAGCTTTTCGACGTGAAACTGGATCTGCTGTGGTCGTCCGATTTGCCTCACTTCGACTACGACTCCGACATGGACGTCCTGACGACCGCCAAGGCCTTCGCGCTGGAGACCTGGACCAAGGAGTACTTCGAGAGCCTGAAGGAGTGAGATCGATGCGTCGTCGAGTTTGTTGTTTTGGGGGTCGTTGGTGGTCTCGGGGGGGGGGGGGCAGTGTGTGGGGATTTTTTTTTTTTTTTTCTTTTTACTTTGATTTTGACAAGTTTGCTGAGGTTGTGATATTTGTAGTGATCCTAATATTCTCTCCGGTAATGATGATTTTGATAATGTTTATAGTATCGACAGCAATATTACCATGCTGATAATACTAGCAATAAAGACAATATTTTCGATAGTAATTAAACTTATGATGATGGTAATTATTATTATAGTGATGATAGCGACGATGATGATAACGATTTCACTGATAATGATAAAAGATAATAGTAACGATAATGCCAATAATACAACAATAACGACACGGATAATGATAATCATTATTACCATCTTAGCCGTAATTCTCATAGCACTTGCTCTTACTGTCACTATCCATAGTGTATCTTTATTCTTACCTTTATTACTGTAAAAAAAAAAAAAAAAACAAAAACATAATCATTATACAAATTAGAATTATCAGCAATAATAACAGCAATAAAGATAACTTCTGGAGTGCTTTCAAATTTTCTCACTAATTGTACATGATTGCCTTCGCATAACTGCACGTCTTATCATAATCATATTCATAATGCTAATGTTCTCCTATGGGACGAAAATCATTTATTTATTCATTCTTCCTCCTTTCTTATGTTAGTTTCTCTTTTCTTTATACCTACCTTTTCTCTATTTGAAGAAATTTCATCTATCTATCTATGCTATTCGGTTAGCTTGCTTCTTTTTAATCATTATAATTCATGTCTATTTATGCACGTAAGCCACAATCTACCCAATAGTATTATTTATACCGCCCCTAATCAATCTCTTTTTTTTTTCAATGTCTGTGCCACGCCTTTTGAATCCCCCCCCACCTCCCTCTTCTAAATAGCTGTCGCCTTCGCCCTCTTTGAAAATGAAAGTCGCATCTCCTGTACAATACTCTCTCTGAAGAAGACCCCCCCCCTTTTCGAAACATACCCCTACTCCTCTTCCCTCCTGCCCTCTTTCCTTCCATCCCTCCCATCCACTCTCCCCTCCATCCCCTCCTCCTCCTCTCCCTCCCAGCCCTCCTTCCCCTCCCCCCTCCACCCTGCTGCCCTCCATCCCTCCTCGCCCTCGACCTGCCTGCCCTTCTTCCTCCCCCCCCTCCACCTGCTGCCCCTCCTTACCCTCCTCCTCCCCACCCTGCTGCCTTTCCCTTCCTCTCCCTCTTGCCCAACCTCCCCTCCACCTGCTGCCCTCCTCCCTGCCCTCCGCCTCCACCTGAATGCCCTCCTTCCCCGCCCCTCCACCTGCTGCCCTTCCTTCCCTCCCTTCCCGTCTCCAGCCCTCCTTCCCTCCCCTCCCACCTTGATGCACTCCTTCCCTCCTCCTCTCCCTCCAGCCCTCCTTCCTCCCCCTCCACCTGCCTCCTCCTACTACCGCTCCCCTCGCCCTCCGCCCCCAGGCACCACCAGACCACTACGAGCAGATGGGGCGACTCAACGGCACGGCCCACGCCTAACGGGAGCGACACACGACCTCTCCCCCCCTCCTTCAGGGTATCACTCCTACGGTAGGATATCGCTCTCTCTTCTCCTCTCTCTGGCTTTTCTCTGTCTTTCTCTCTGTCTTTCTCTGGCTGTCTTTCTCTGTTTTTGCTCTCTCTCTCTGGCTGTCTTCTCTCTCTCTCTGCTCCTCTCTCTCTCTCTCTCTCTCTCTCTCTCTCTCTCTCTCTCTCTCTCTCTCTCTCTCTCTCTCTCTCTCTCTTCTCTCTCTCTCTCTCTCTCTCTTCCTTTCTCTCTCTTCTTCTCTCTCTTTCTCTCTCTCTCTCTGTCTCTCTCTCTCTCTCTCTCTCTCTCTCTCTCTCTCTCTCTCTCTCTCTCTCTCTCCTCTCTCTCTCTCTCTCTCTCTCTCTCTCTCTCTCTCTCTCTCTCTTCTTCTTCTTCTCTCTTCTCTCTCTTCTCTCTCTCTCTCTCTCTCTCTCTCTCTCTCTCTCTCTCTCTCTCTCTCCTCTCTCTCTCTCTCTCTCCTCCTCTCTCTCTCTCTCTCCCTCTCTCTCTCTCTCTCTCTCTCTCTCTCTCTCTCTCTCTCTCTCTCTCTCTCTC
>NW_020871181.1:117839-130339 GCF_003789085.1 Penaeus vannamei
CTGGATTAGCAGAGGCACGCGTGGGGGGGGGGGGGGGCAGTGGATTAGTAAAGTGTCAATTTTCGCAAAAGTTTTGGTCCTATGTATTCACTGCGCTTCTTCTCATATTAGGGTAACGGAACTAAGCATTTGCATATAACTAGTCAAGAGGATGAATGTATGTAATTATGAAATTATTTTTTTTAATGATTTATTCACATTTCTTTCTTCCTCAAGCGCTGGTTCCTTCACGGTCAGCTGTTCCAAGGGAAAACGTGTCACGACTCTCGCTTCGATGGTCATGTCAAGCAGTCCTTAATGGGATACCTCAAGGCTCCAGTCACGGGGCAGGAGCTTGTGTCTGAGTCCTTACGAAAGCTGTATTGTTCAGCACAGAGGGTCTCGTGTCTTGCGGATGAACACTAAAGCTTTCCTGTAGTTTGATGATTTCCCGAAGACTTTTGTAGTTTCTTCCTTTTCCTTCTTGACGTATGGTTGTTAGTCATTAGTCACTGCACCACGATTCCCACAACGTCGCTCAAGCTATAACTACATCATCCCTTTATGTTTTTTTTTTTGTCTCAATAAACGTACAAAAGTCCCAAGGATTCCCTAAATGCGCGATGTTTTTTTCTCAATAAACGTGTCATGGTAAAAAAAATTAAGTCTCAAGGAATCCCAAAAGGCTTTAGTACGAAAGAGAATCGTAAAGGTTTTATGGACGACGAGATACTCGGGAAAGCAGAGTATGTAAATCCGTCGGTGCAGCTAAACCTCGTCTGTGAGGAGAGAGTGGGAAGGATGGCTGGCGTACGGAATGACGTAAACGAAAACATAGAGAAGAATTTCGGTAGGATAAAATGGAAAAGGAGGAAGGAGGATAAGGGGGTGAGGAGGAAGGAGGATAGGGGGTGAGGAGGAAGGAGGATAGGGGGTGAGAAGGAAGGAGGATGGGGTGAGAGAAGGAGGATAGGGGAGTGAAGGGGAGTGAGGAGGAAGGAGGATAAGGGGTGAGGAGGAAGGGTTGCTTCAACAATAGAGCGAAGGAGGACTGTTGTGTTAATGAGAGATTTTTTTGTGAAATATGGGCTATTACGGGTTTTTATTAACGAAAGCCGGCGTCTGGAGAAAAGGGAGACAGAACCGCAAGGGATCGGGGGCGGGAGGTAATGATCAGGAATGTTTTTGTGTTGACGGCGGCAAAGGGCTTCGTTTAGTCCGCGAATGAAAGTATTGTTGATGAAGAGAATGATTTTGATTTAGGGAGGAAACGCACAGCAAGACCCGAACTCCTCTACGAAGCGACAAGAAAGCCTCAGCTGCAGCGGATCGCGAAACTGCGCCGCCCAATTGCCTGGCTCCATCATCTATCAAAGCCAGTGTTTGCCCTTAATGACGGGAGCGTCTCGGCCAGATACAGGAAAGCCCCAACAAATAAACAATTTAGGCCTCCTCGCAGTCGGATAAATAGTTCATTAATATCCCAGCGGCTGAGAGGAGGGAGAAGGAGGTACCCAGCACCCCTCCCGACCCACCCCCGCCCACCTCGCCTCCTGGAGTGCCGGCAGTGCCCCTGGTGGCGGGCGGGACCTTTGTAGGTCACCTCACGCGTCGGGCGGCTGCATCAGGCGTGATTTTCTCTTTTGATCTCTCTCATCTCTCTTCCCTTGTCTCTCTTTCTTTTCCTTTCGTACCTAACCTTTCTCTCTCTCCTTCTAACCTTTCATTTCTCTCTCCTTCTCCTTTTCCTTTCGTCTCTCCTCCCTCAGGGCACCTTTTCTTTCTCCTCTTTCTACCTCTCCTTGCTTTCTTCATTTTCTCTTTTCTCGATCTCTCTCTCTCTCTCTCTCTCCCTTTCTATCTCCCATCTCTCTCCGTCTCTCTCTCCTCCCCATTGTCATTAATCTCCCCCCCCCTCCCCCAAGCGCCCCGGTCTTGTCTATTCCACCGGGTAAATGACACGGTAATGGCGGCGAATTCAGTCGAAGCGAATTATGATCCCGATTTCCGTATTGTTTCCGAGACGACGCCGGGGGTTTTGTCACCGGAAGCGAGGTCAGATTTATTGCAATGGGCTGCAGACTCGGAATGTGGATCAGGAGAGCGATTATTGTTTGATTCGGATTTGTTGTTCCGAATCTCTGACGCGGTTGTGCCATTTTTTGTTTTCATTTGACGGAACATTCGCGTCGCGCTCTCGCTGAGTTTTGTGTTGTGCGCAGAAAATCGGTTTAGGTTTTCGTCAGGTGTGTGTGTGTTTTGTCTGTCTGTCTAATAGTGTTTTTTGTTAGTCTGCCTCTTCTCTCTCTCTCTCTCTTCTCTCTCTCTCCTCTCTCTCTCTCTCTCTCTCTCTCTCTCTCTCCTCTCTCTCTCTCTCTCTCTCTCTCTCTTTTTTCTATCGGTCTTTCTACCTATCTGTATGTGCGAGTTTATATACCTAGGTGCTCGTTTTACGCGCTAGCATGTGTGCCTCGTCATGTTTCGTATTTTCGTCCGTCGTCGCCTTGCTCCCTGTCACGCAGAAAAGCTCGGTTGGTCGTGCCAGATTTCCCCCTCTTTTTCTACGCGTCTTAAGCGGACATAAAACACGAAAGTAGAGTAAACGGCTCGTCAAGACCTCAAGTTAATGCTTTACGGCACATTATATCATGGCTTCCAGCGATTCACGCATTCCCTCCCTCCCCCTGCAACCCCCCCCCTCTCCCTGCAACTCCCCCCTCCTCCCAACTCCTCCTCTCTCCTCCTCCTCCCTTCCCCCCTCCCCCTCCCCTCCCTCCCCTCTCCTCCTCTCCTCTCCCTCCCCCTCCTCCTCCTCTCCCCCTCCCTCCTCCTCCTCCTCTCCCCTCTCCCCCTCCTCCTCCTCCTCCTCCTCCTCCTCCTCCCCCCCTCCTCCTCCTCCCCCCTCCTCCTCCTCTCCTGCCCCTCCTCCTCCCCCTCTCCCCCTCCCCTCCCCCTCCTCCTCCCCCCCCTCTCCTCCTCCCCCCCACCTCCTCCTTCCTCTCCCCCTCCTCTCTCTTCCTCCCCTCCTCCTCTCTTCCTCCCCTCCTCCTCGTCCCTCTTCCTCCCTCCTCCTCGTCCCTCCTCCTCCTCCCTCCCCTCCCATCAAGAGTGTAGTTACCCTGGATTCTTTTTTATATTCGAGTTACCTGGTTTTGGAATTCGTTTCAATATAACAGGTACGTATTAGTTACTCATTTTTGTCTCGTAGCACTCTAGTATATATATTTTTATACCTTCATATCGTTCGCAGGCATTCGCTCATTTAACCACTTTATTTCTGTGCCGATAGATTTTGTACCATAAATTAACTTATCAGTCACACTATCGCAAGTAGTCTATACTGACTTACAAGGAAATGTTCTCAGGAACACAGTTGTTTGTTTTTTAGCCTTGATTCTTGTCGATAAGAATTTTGTATTCATCACCATAATTTTCTAATCTACTACGCATTAGTCTATACTACTCTGACTAAGGAAGGGTTTTCTCAGGTGATAACAGTTTTTTTTTTAGCCCCTTAGTAGTCCGGTGGAGCGAGGCGGATGCGGCGGATCGTAAACAGGGGAAACAGACGCAGGAAACACAAAAAAGGACAGAGAATGGGGCGATGGATGGGGAATCGCGGCTTTCACTCGGCGGGGAGCGCCTCTTTCTCGTTGTCTGCTTCTTCTGTCTTCTCTCTCTTCTCTTCTTCTTTTTTTTCTTCTTTTTCTTGTTCTTCCATTTCTTTCTTTCTTTTTTCTTCTTCTTCTTCTCCTCCTCTCCTCCTTCCTCCCCTCCCTCCTCTTCCTCTTCCTCTCTTCCTTCCTCCTCTTCCTCTCCTCTCCTCTTCCTCTTCCTCTTTCTTCTTGCTCTCTCCCTCCTCTTCTCTCGGTGTGTGTAAGTATAAGTGTAAAGTGTATGAAATCATATGTATGTATATTCAAAATATATTTACATATTATTTTTCTTTACTTCTTTCACTTCCCCCTCCCCCCCCCAAGCACCACCCACCAACAGGTGACACTTCATTTCTCGTTAGCAGCGTCCGTCTCTCCACACCCAAATCCACCATCCTTTGCTCATTCTTCCCTCCTCCTCCTTCTTCCTCTCCTTCTCTTCACCTCCTCCCTCCTCTTCCTTCTTGCTTCTCCCCTTCTCCTCCTTCTCTCTTCCTTCAACTCCCTCCCCCTCCTTCCTTCTTTCCTCTCCTCCCTTCTTCTTCTTCCTCTCCTCACTCCTCCTTCCATCCCCCCTCCCCCTTCTTCCTTCCTCCTCCCCTTCTTTTCCTCCCTCCCTCCCCTCCACCCTCCTTCTTCCTCCCTCCCTCCTCCACCTCCTTCTTCTCCCTCCCCCTCCACCCCCTTCTTCCTCCTCCTCCCTCCTCCCTCTTCTTCCCTCCCTCCCTCCCCTCCTTCCTCTCTCGTCCTCCTCCCTCTCCCTCCTTCCCTCCCTCCTCCCTCCCTCTCTCCTTGCACTCCCCCCCTTCTCCCTCTCCTCCCCTCTTCTTCACTCCTCTCCCCACCTCCTCTCCCCTCCTCACCTCGCGGCGTCTCCCGAAACCCTGGCTTTCTACACGTTAATTGCGGTCATTAACGTGGTTACGTGATGGCCACGGTGTCGGGTGTCACCTGTGCGGGAACTGCTGTCTGGCTGTATCTCGTCTGTGCTTGCGTTGGGCGGGGTGGTCTGTCGTGGGGGCGGGGGGTGCGTGCAGGGAATGCGTGTGTGTGTGTTGTGTGAGAAGAGGGAGAGGGAGAGAGAGAGGAGAGAGAGGAGAGAGAGGAGAGAGAGAGGGAGAGAGAGAGAGAGAGAGATAGAGAGAGAGAGAGAGAGAGAGGAGAGAGAGAGGAGAGGGAGAGGGAGAGAGGGAGAGGGAGGGAGAGGAGGGAGAGAGAGAGAGAGAGGATAGAGAGGAGAGGTGGGGGGAGAGAGAGAGAGAGGGGGAGAGAGAAGGGGGGAGGGAAGGGAGAGGGAGAGAGGAGAGGGAGAGAGGGAGAGAGAGAGAGAGAGAGAGAGAGAGAGAAGAGAGAGAGAGAGAGAGAGAGAGAGAGAGAGAGAGAGAGAGGGGGGGGGAGAGAGAGAGAGAGGGGAGAGAGAGAGGGAGGGAGAGAGAAAGAGGGGAGAGAGGAGGGAGAGGGAGAGAGGAGAGAGAGAGAGAGGAGAGAGAGGAGAGAGAGAGAGAGAGAGAGAGAGAGAGAGAGAGAGAGATGAGAGAGAGAGAGAGAGAGGAGAGAGAGAGAGAGAGAGAGAGAGAGAGAGAGAGGAGAAGAGAGGAGAGAGAGAGAGGAGATAAGAGAGAAGGAGATTCATGACCGAGAGGAGAAAAAAGTGGAGAGGAGAGGAAGAGACAGAAAACTCCCAGCCTAGTACAGACACAGACAGACAAAAAAAAAAATTATGAGGGAAGGAGCTACACAGTCACACAATCAGAGAAAGAGAAAGATGTATTTTTAATTAGCCCTCCTTAGGTTATCTTGAAGTTCTTGCGAGTTTGACGGAAGAACCGGATCTGTAATTATCCGTTAATTTGATGAGTTCCCAAATCACTTTTGATCGTGTCACTGTTGTATAATTACAGGTTACCAGCTTAGAAAGAAAAAAGGAACATTAACAAGGCCACAAACATTGTCTATGTGGCTGCCTCCTCGCTTCTATTTGCATTTAGAGAGAGAGAGAGAGAGAGAGAGAGAGAGAGAGAGAGAGAGAGAGAGAGAGAGGAGATGCTCGGGCAAAGTTTGAATTCTGACAAAAGAAGAAAAACGTAAAAGAAAATTCTCAAATTTATCATATTTTCTCCCGCTATCTTCAGGTTTCTCCGAGACAACTACGTGAGTTGTAATTTTCAACCTTCTGCCTCCTCCCCCCCCTCCCCCCTCCTCCTCCCCGCCTCACACTCACCTAGTCTTTCCTTCTCTGCCTCTTCATATACGCAAGACTAACGGCCGGAACGCGTTTAATCCGCGTGGTCTTTCGTAGTTATTGAGGAGATACTCACGAAAAACACTTTTTGAACCGGCCAGCTGCTGAGCGGACGCTGGGTGCCCTCCCTCCACCTACCCCAACCCCCTCCCCCTCCCCTCCCGGCCTTCTCCCTGATGTCCGTAGCACAAACAGGAACAGCGTCATAAATACGTGTTAAGCTCCAGGCATCCGTGCCACTATATATTACTTTTTTCAGACGATTCTCCTCTGCTTTTCACTATTGTTTGTTTTCGTGAGAAATAATTTTTTTATTGTGTCAAGGGTTTCTTGCGAAATTTGACTTAGCGGTTTCTCAAATATAACAAAAGGGTGTTATGTCATATCTCTTATTCCCAGCTTAAGAAAGAAGCCGTGAGATGAACCTGCATATTCACGGCTGACCGCAGTCGTGAGTTATGGAACAAAATGGGATTGCGAAAAGCTCAGCGAGTGTGCCCCGCCGCGCCACACTCCAGCGCCCGCCCCGTGGAAGATGGCGTCACGAGGTAAACAAACCTTTTACCCGGCGATCCGTCTTCGAAAAACGTCGCGAAAGTGTTTGACCGCACACCCTATGGCCCCCTCCCTTCCCCCTCCCCCGCTCCGCTTGCCTCTCAATCATTTGTCATTCCGATCGCTTATATGTGTCATCACTGCGGAGCGAGCGAAAATGGCGGCGGGGGAAACGAGCGTTTTCCCTTTCGGCGCCAAATCGGCCTCGTTCGTCACGCGATCATGAGTGGAGCTATGGTTCGAAAAGGAAAGGAGGAGGGAAGAAAAGAAAATGTCTCGAAGGAAGGAGAAAAATTGGAAAATGTCTCGAGGGGAAGGAGAAAAACTTAAAAAAAATTCTCGAGGGGAAGGAGAAAAAAAAAAGAGGAGGAGAAAAAATAAAAAAAATTCTCGAGGGGGAGAAAAGAAGAAAAAAAGTCTCGGTGGAAGGAGAAAAAATAAGTATCGAAGGGAAGGAGAAAAAAATAGTTTCGAGGGGAAGGAGAAAAACAATAAAAAGGCAAAAAAAAAAAAAAGAGGTATCCATCACGTTTCTTCGTTTAAACAACATTAAAGCGTTAATGCTTTTCTCGCGCTCCGCCCCCGTCCTTCCCTCCCCCTCCCCTGCTTCTCTTGCCCTTCAATAAAAGACACCGAATCACCCTGGCCGAACTAATCGCTGTAAAATGGGGAGTAGCAGACACCGGCAACCCCATCCGGAATTGTGTAATGGACAGGGCACTGCTAATTTCACGGTAATTGCGAGCCGCCATTATAGAGCAAACACGATCAAACGGAAACTGTGTCGCTGTGACAGGTCCCAGGAAACGCTTTTTGGTTTGTTTGTGTTTGTAAGACCTGTGTCTAAGCCTTTTGCTACCCACGTTTCATTCTCTCTCTCTCTCTCTCTCTCTCTCTCTCTCTCTCTCTCTCTCTCTCTCCTCTCTCTCTCTCTCTCTCTCTCTCTCTCTCTCTCTCTCTCTCTCTCTACTCTCTCTCTCTCTCCTCTCTCTTCTCTCTCTCTCTCTCTCTCTCTCTCTCTCTCTCTCTCACATCTTTATCACTACAACACACACACCCATATATACTCTATACTACATATACTTTTACCCAGCGGAGGAAAACCTTGACTGAAGAAAACACTCCCCCAAGTGGCCGTCAGCATAGAGGGGGATGGAGGGCAACAATGCGAAGTAAATGTCTTCAAGGAGAGAAAGGTAACAAAGTGTATGATGAAATGAGTGGAAATGTCTGGATCGGATCCTTTCTGCACGGGTGGGCCTAAAATAAGGAGGATTGTGAGAAACATGGAAGAGAAACGTGCGAGTTTTAAAAAGGCAGATTTCGACGGCGACGTAACGTTTAGATGATCCGGAAGACGAGAGTAAAATTCCCAGTTGACGACCCGCATCTACCGGGATGTAAGTCCATGCTGGTGATGTTAGAATGTGTTGTGAACAATGTGATTTTCTTCGTTTTGAATTTTGGATGATTTCCTTGGATTTTGTGATTTGTTGTTGAAATCCAAGGTGAGAGGTAGCTTGAGAGAGAGGGGGGTGCGTCTTCCTATTATTCTCCCCACCTCTCATCACCTCTTCTGCGGTGTCCAGAACCCGAAATTAAATCCCTCACTATAATGAGTGGCCACATTCATGTCCGCGTCACAGCCTACCGGCGCGAGACAGCCCAGGCCAGGTAATTAGCGACTGTACCCCTCGTTTGTGCTTGCTGGGGCGTGCGCGCGCCCGCTCTTCGCCGCCCTTCCGACCGGCGGATGATGCTGGAATCTCCGCGCTCTGCCATTATCTCATTACATCTCTCAAGGGCTGGCGGGCCGGGACGCGAGCGAGTGTCCTGCGGTCCCGTTTCTAATTAGCAACTGGCCGAGGGACCTTTGCCCGCTCGCCAAGGCCAGGAAGTTAATGGCGACCGGGGCGATGACGGGCGCGGGGGGGGGGGGGGGATATTCTTCTCCTCTTCTTCCACATGTCCACGTGGGCCTTGTTATGGCCCATTGTAAGGCCGGCCTGTGTTTGGATGACGATCCTACCACCGCTCTCCTTCGATTGTTCTTTGGCGTCCTTCTCGGTTCAGGAATAGTTCAACGTAAATTCCTTTATATACAAAATGATTCATGCCAACAAATCAGGATCGTTGCTGTCAAATATCCTGCGCCCTCTTTTTTCCGCATTTTTTTTTTTTTTTTTACGTATTCACGAGAGTGGATGTGAAAGGTCCTGCGTTCGAGTTGCATCCCTTTTTGCGTTCGTCGCAGCGGGATGTTGCGCCATGAATTGAAGGCCTCGACTCACTTGTGCTTCTTCTGTTCTTCGTGTTCTTTACTAGGTGTTTTGTTGTGAATTATTTACTTGCTTTTTACGCTTGGTGGTGTTTAGATTACAGAACGCCAGCTTATATGATTAGTCAGTTATTTATTAATACGCATATTAGTGTGTCACTGCACAGAGAAAGAAGATGAAGAGAAAATAAAGAGGAGAAAAGAGAGAGAGAGAGAGAGAGAGAGAGAGAGAGAGACTTGCTCCGTTACAAGCACCCTCCTTCCTCACCCCCACCTCCCTACGTGCCGTGCCGCCCGGGGTGTTAACGAGGGCGACCCGTGGCAGGAGTGACCCCGCCCTCCCTGGGACGCGTAGCGGGTCTCACGTTGACCCGCCGAGTCCTGCAGAACCTGTTATTAGCGCCCCCGAAACCAACAGGACGTAATGTGTCGACCCGGACAGTTAGGTGTGAGTGAGAGAGAGAGAGAGAAAGATAGAGTGTGTGTGCGTGTGTGTGTGCATGTGTGCGTGTGTGTGCGTGTGTGTGCTTGCTCACGCGCGTCCACGAGCACGAGTGTATGTGTCGACATACATATACATGCATGGACTTACATACATATATACTATCAAGTAATAGCTTCAACAACAACGATAACAACATCAGGACAAAAAGCGGGAGGGAGATTTAAAAAAAAAACCTTGTATGCTCATTACAGCGAGCGAAGGTGAGCATGGCTGTGGCCTCTTAATGACGGCGAAAGGGCTCGCCAGAGGGCCAGGCACCTCCGGCACTAATGCCAACACCGCAGACACCATTAACCCCTCTCGGTTTGCTGCCACACGAATACGTAAATAGGAACTGCGGTTATCCCAGTGCCCGATCCTCAAAATGCAATAATGGACGTATATAGTCATTATTGCTGTTAATTTGACCCTTATTCGATCGGTATTAATTTGAATTTCTTCCTAGTTACAACCATTATCGCCACTGTGATAATTACACAAGTTCATCCTGCTTTTCCTTACGCAATTGTTATGGCACCACTGCTGCCGTTGTCATTACTGCTGCTTCTAGTGCGGTAATATGTTGTTCTAGTATGATCATTATCATTACTGTAATTACCATTCTCGTCCTCCCTCACCTCGTCTTCATCCTGGCTCTCCCTTTTAGTACTCCTCCTCACCCCTCTTCTTTTTTCTTCTTCTTCTTCCTCCTCCTCCCTTCCTCTTTTTTTTTCTTCTTCCCCTTCCCCCTTCTCTTCTCCTCTCCCCTTCTCTTTCCTCCTCCTCCCCTTCTTCTTCTTCTCCTCCTCTTCCCCTTCTTCTTCCTCCTCCTCCTCCTCCCCTTCTTCTTCCTCCTCCTCTCCCCTTCTTCTTCTCCTCCCCTCTCTTCCTCCTCCTTCCTCCTCCCTCTCCCCCTTCTTCTCCTCCTCCCCTCCCCTTCCCCTTCTTCTCCTGCTCTTCTCCTCTTAACCCTCCTATCCCCCTTCTGTCCGTCACGCCACCATCTGTACAAATCATAATTACGTTGCTTACTTGCCCCAATCCAACATTCTTTTGTCTGAGGGACCGCTCTGCGTTCGCGGATCCAGGTGGATTCTCTTAATCCGGAGCGTTTTTATGTTTTCTTTCAGCGTGCGTTTAATTGTAACCCCATGTAAACCTTGGCCTCGATAATCGAGCATGTGTCCAACGTGGATTGGAGAGAGCGAACGAGATTGTATGTAAGGAGTTAGAGGAATAGAAGGAAAGGAAAATACAATAAGAGAAGAAAATTATAGGGAGGCGGACAAGCAGGTACAGAGAAGAGACCGAGAACGTAATGCCTGATATTAGGGTACGGACTGAGGCTGGCATTGTTATTATTGTTTGCGTTGTTACCCTCGTGACAGTGCAACATTGCATTCGTCCATATGGTTTGCAAAGCCGCGTTTTTGTCGTTTGCTCGAACCATATGCGCGCTCATTGTTGCTTGCAAGATGGAGTGTACTTTAGGAGCTTCAGTTTTTGTGCTTTTCAACAAAAACTTGTTATATAGTGTTTCGCGCCCCCATCGTTTTGCCTCGCTGTCCTCACATGGGAACGCATGACAGATGATGGCCATGCAGGATCGGGTCTGCTTAGGGGTCACGTGTGTGCAGTGTGTCCTGGCATGATTTATTGCGCTCTGCCTGTTATTTGCATGTTATTTGTTTTCCATATGCATTGCCGTTGCCACTTTTTTGTTCTGATACTGTTAGTTTGGTTTTTATAATTGCATCACCTTGGTTGGAAGCCCGCGGGTCGCGTTCGACCAGATTCCGAAGGAGGGCAAGAGCGTGGGAGCAGGGGTGTCAAGGGGGGGGGCGGGGGGCGTGCTAGTTCCCCGGCCTTTAAAGATGCGCCAATTTGGACGGCGCCGCCGGTGATGCGTTACGCGACGCCCGAAGTAACCAGTTACGCCGAAACCGCCGGCAGAATGGGCATTGCTCATGCCACGTCACGTCATGTTCACGGCGGCTCTCTCTCTCTCTTTTTTCTTTCTTTTCTTTTCGTATAATTTCCCTTTTGAATTTCTCTCTCGGTGTACGTCACACTCCTGAATATTGACCGTTACTAAAGGGTTTATTTGCCTTTGCTAAACGTCTCGAACTCATTTAGACATAATGTTATAGCAGCGCCCTTTTTCCCCCCCTTCTCCGCCCGCCTCCTCTCGCCGCCCTTCCTCCCTCGCCCCGGCCATGCTTTCATGAGCCGCGGGTATCATATTGATAATATTTTCTCATGACTAGAGTCTCGGCGAGAAATGAGGAAGAGTGAGAACATAAGAGAAGAGGAGAAGGAGGGAGCGAGAGAGAGGGGAGGCAGAGAAAGATTGAAAAAGAAGTGATAACGCCTGTTTGCATAATGATGTAAGGAGGGGAGAGAGAAAGGGGTGGGAGGAGAAGGAATAAAGAGCAGTAAAGAGAGAGAGAAAAAAAAAGGAGAGAGCCAGAAGGATTTGTCATCCAAGCAATTTCTGCTGTTCCTGCAACGCAAGCTCGGGCCCCCTGTGGAAGGCGGACCAGCAAGTAGCAGGTACCGGGTATAGCGGGCACCAGCGCCGTCCTAAGGGTACACTCGAGGCGGGAACCTCCACCCGGCATACCACGCTCCCCCAACACCAGAGGGAGGGGCGCAGATCCTGTTGAAAAAGAGAAAGAGAGAGAGGGGGGGGAGATGGTGGGAGGGGGGAGAGAGGAGGGGGGGAGAGAGGAAGGGGGGGGAGAGAGAAGAGAGAGAGATGAAAGAAAAGCGAGAGAGAGAGAAAGATTGAAAGAAAAGCGAGAGAGATGAGAGAGAGAGAGAGAGAGAGAGAGAGAGAGAGAGAGAGAGAGAGAGAGAGAGAGAGAGAGAGAGAGAGAGAGAGAGAAGAGAGAGAGAGAGAGAGAGAGACTCGACGTACCTGCTCGACAGACAGACGCACAAGCCCCGCCCCGGCCCACAGAGGAGGGACGGGACGAAGGGACAGGTGGAAGGGGCGCCCGATCTCACTCGCACGCCCGTCTCTGCTCGATTTGAATGCCTCCCTGGTACGCCCGCCGCTCACACATGTCTTTCTCACGGGAGTTTTTCTTCTTTTCCCCCGGTTTTCGTTGCGTAATTTAACGCTGTGAAGCCACGACTGCGTGCGGGTGTTCCCCATATGTCCCTGTTCAACACATGTGAAGGGTAGAAAGGCATGGAGAAGGAGGAGGAAGACAGATGGACAGTTAGGTAGACAGACAACATGGCCAGACGAAACCACATAGATATGAAGGATGTCATCACTATGTATCAAAGTCGCGATAA
>NW_020871181.1:135339-155906 GCF_003789085.1 Penaeus vannamei
TCCTCTCTCTCTCTCTCTCTCTCTCTCTCTCTCTCTCTCTCTCTCTCTCTCTCTCTCTCTCTCTCTCTCTCTCTCTCTCTTCTCCTCTCTCTCTCTCTCCCTCTCCCTTCTCTCCCTCTCTCTCTCTCTCTCTCTCTCTCTTCTCTCTCTCTCTCTCTCTCTCTCTCTCTCTCTCTCTCTCTCTCTCTCCTCTCTCTCTCTCTCTCTCTCCCTCTCCCTCTCTCTCTCCTCTCTCTCCCCTCTCTTCTCCCCCTTCCTCTCCCCCTCTCCTCCTCCCTCTCCCTCTCCCTCTCCATTCCCTTCCCCTTCCCCTTCCCCTTCCCCTTCCCCTCCCTCCCCTCCCCTTCCCCCCCCCTTCCCCTCCCCTTCCTTCTTACCCTCCCATCTCCGTCCTCCCTTCCCTCCCACCTAGTCCCGTTCGCCCTTCCCCGCTCTCCCCTCCCTCACGCTCCCCTCTCACCCGTCCTCTCTCCTTCCCTCCCCCCATCCCCTCCCCTCTTACCCTCCGTCACCCCGCCCTCTCGTTATGAAGGCTCAACGGACCGTGACCAGTGTTTTAATAATATGTTAATGGAGTTTACATAATGGATGCGACGGTAATGGTGCCATCTTGCAGGTGATGCGAGGGTGAGGGTGGGGGTAATGACAGCAGGGGGGCTTCAGGTACGGACTAAGGGTAAGGAGGAGTAGGGGGTAGGGGGTAGGAGGCTTCGGGTGGGGGTACGGAGGGGGGGTAGGGGGTAGGAGGCTTCAGGTGGGATACGGACTAGGGGTAGGGGTAGGGGACTTCAGGTGGGGGTATGGAGGAAGGGTAGGGGGTAGGGGCGCTTCGCGTGGGGGTACGGACTAGGGGTAGGGGTAGGTGTGCGTGCGTGCAAGTGATCCCCCCTTTGGTCTCGCTCTTGCATGGACGCTACGCTCGGGCACGTAAACGTAATGACTCTAGTGATTTTTTGTGCCTTTTTTTTTAGTGTGATCGCGGAACTAGCTCTTGCTGTTCTCTTGGTGGGTTTTCTCTCCGTATTATTTTACCCTTTTTACTCTTTTTCGCTTTCGTTTTCTCTCTTTGTGGATTTCGGATATTTTATGTATGTGTGTCTTCTGTTTGTTCCGTCTTTCTGCCATCTGTTTATCTATCTGTTAATCTCTTCTATCTATCTATCTATCTATCTTACTTCAATCTCTCTCACTCTCCCTCCCCCCTCTCTCTCTCTTACTCTCCCACTCTCTTTCTCTCTCCAATCTCCCACTCTCTCCCTCTTTCCCTCTTTCCCTCTCTCACTTTCTCCCCCTCCCTCCCCCTCCTTCCCTCCCCCTCCTTTTCCCCTCCCTTTCTCTCTCTCTCTCTCTCTCTCTCTCTCTCTCTCTCTCTCTTCTCTCTCTCTCTCTCTCTCTCTCTCTCTCTCTCTCTCTCTCTCTCTCTCACTCTCCCATTCTCTTACTCTCCCACTCTCTCTCTTACTCTCCCACTCTCTCTCTTACTCTCTCTCTCACTCTCTCTCTCTCTTACTCTCACACACTCTTACTCTCCCACTCTCTCTCTTACTCTCCCACTCTCTCTCTTTCTCTCCCACTCTCTCTCTTACTCTCCCACTCTCTCCTTACTCTCCACTCTCTCTCTTCTCTCCCTCTCTCTCTCTCTCCTCCCTCTCCCTCTCCCTCTCTTTCACACACACACGCATACTTCAGGGATTGTTTTCCTTTGCTTCCCCGACTTTCCTCCGTCTCTCTCCTCCCCCTTACGCCCTTGTGAACATAAATACCGCCCAAGAGAGAGCGCCGTGTAAACAAACACGCGCATATGTCGGCAGGGACGCTGTGCTTACGCGGAAGGAGAAATTCGGTGGAATATGAAGGAGGAAGGAGGAGGACGGGGAGAAGAGAGGGAGGGAATGAGGGTTGAGAGGGGAAGGAGGAAGGAGGAAGGAAGTGGACGGGGAGAAGGGAGGGAATGAAAGAGGAGAGGGGAAGGAGGAGGGCGGGGAGGGGAGGGAAAGGAGGAGGAAAAGGTGAGGGGGGGAGAAGATGAAGGAGGAAGGGAAGATGGGAAAGAGAAAGGGAGAAAGGAGGAGGGAGGGAAGAAGGGGAGGAGAAAGAGGTGAAGGGCGGAGGGAAGGGAATGCGGGTAAAAGGCAAATAGGGAAGAAAGGAGAGGAGAAAGAGGAGGAAGACGGAGGAAAGAAGGGGAGAAAGGGCTGAAGAGGGAAGGGAAGAAAGACGGCAAGGAAGGAATGGGGGAAAGAGGATCTCTCATCCGGTTGGATATTCTGTTTAATACGATTTAATCATCAGACACTTTGGTTTGTTTTGCCGCGATTTGGGAGAGAGCGAAATACATCCTTTGAGCCGAATCCGGTTTGACTTTTTTCTTCTGCTGCTGCTGCTTCTTCTTCTTTTTTCTTCTTCTTCTTCTTCTTTCTTGCCTTTCGCCGAGATCCGAAAGCATCAGCAGAGACACCTTTTCCTTCGCTCTCCTTCCATTTATTGCACTCCCTGCCCGCCTCCTCCGGCCACGACTTGGCCTCCGTAACGAGGGTCGTGATTCGCCCACCTCGCGTCGCCATAAAAGTTTCGTGTCCGCACTCACGGATCGGCCTTTTACGAAAGCCACCCGAGCCCCATCTGCGTGTGTTTTACCCTCGCGGGCGCCCCTGTTATACCCCGCGGCCGATAAGCATGTGTGGCGTCCTGTGTTGGGGAGTGCAGTCCAGCTGGGTCAACGGCGGGGTGGGTGGGCGCGTGGGCGGGAGGTGGAGGGGGGTCGAGAGAACACACCCTTTTGCTGTCGTGGTCGTCGCCCCTTCCCGCTGCCTCCCGCGGCCAGTAGGGCGAAGGGAGGTTCTGCGCTAGGAAAAAAGGGAGAAATCGCGCACTTTTTACTGGCTGTCTTTTGGCAGGTGTCCTGGAATTTGGAAGAATTGCGGTGGAAGGTGAGCCATGATACAGTAAATGGTTGAGAGAGAGAGAGAGAGAGGGGTGGGGGGGGGGGGGGGCAAGGGAGAGAGAAAGCTTAAAAGAGAAAATAAAAGAGACCCATGGATGCATTTTCTAAATCACGTAGTTCTTGCGGTGCGCACAACATACCTGAACTTTCCCGTGAGCTTCGCTAATCAAATGCGGATGACCCGAGCAACGGTAGTGACATGACACAAATCCGCCGAGGGCAGAACAAGCCTTTGTCTCGGTCGGTGTCAATTTTATCTCCATTGCAACCCATGGAAGAGTGCGTTTGTCTCAGGAAAGGTCTTGCGGTTTGTCACTTACCCAGTGGGCCTTCGGGACTGGGGATCGGGGCTGGGACCGAGACCGCGCCGAGGGTCTACGAGGAAAATAACGGCGCCACGCAAGGCATTCGAGACGAGCTGCAAAAAGGCAAGTCTGACCGGAAGTTGCGTCGGCGTGTCGGACGTTCGCGGTGGAAGAAATCGGCGCGGCGTGATTAGACGGGATTGGTCGGGTTTAGAGGAACTGCCCGTCGAGACCGCCGTCGGTGTCGTTCTCGCCTCCGGAGCCAGCCGGCCCGGGACTCGTTTGACGCCCAATTAAACCCGAGGACCAGAAGAGCCAGCTTGCAAGTGGCCCGATCACCCCCTCCCGAGGCGCCTGTCCAGGTGTACGGCTGGGTCAGGTGTCTCGATCGATCGACCTTCATATGAACTTCTTGAAGAACGGGAACCGTTATATCAGATTACGCCGCCAGTGCTCGCTACGTGTCTCTGCTGGGGTCGCCCCGCGATCGGTACTGCTGCCTGACTTTGAGATTTGATGTCGGTTAAGACGGAGGACGAGCTGCTGATGGAGTGATAAGAGCTATGAAAAGGTTTGATCAACTCTATATCCCTGATTTTTGTTCCTTATCTTCTTGATGTCACCCGTGATAAGTACCCCTAACATCATCGTGCAGACAAAAACTGATCTCAGATAATCGTTAACGCTATTATATTTATGGGAGGCGATGAAACGCGTTTATCCAACGTGAACCAGAAAGGGAACAAGCCGGAGACGCGACAGAACTGATAAGATAAAGCTAAATAGAACCAAAGGAATTCCCTAATTGCGGCGCCTTCAGACAAGTGTCCTCAGCGAGTTCTCCCAAGGTGGGACTCCTCGGCCGTCGGGTAGGCTGAAACGGGTCCCAGCCAGGGCACGGAGGGGCACGGTAGGCCTGTGGGAACGAAGAGGCTCGGGCCAAAGGGGCAAGAGGCCTGGGGGGGGGGGGTTACCTGGTGAAAGGGGCCCCAAAATTCCAGGGGTTTGCATTAGGATTCAAGCGGGAACGTTGAACAACAGTTGTAGTGTCGGCTCGGGTTATCTGCTTATCTGGCGACACTGCCTGACGGTCTGCTGATGGGGACGGCCGTTTTTCTGCTGCTTTCGCTGTTCCTCCTCGCTTTCCCTCTTTTCTTTTCCCCTTCCTTCCCCTCTCTCTTTCTTCCAACTGCCTTCCCCACTCTCTTTCTGTCGTCTCTCTCTCTGCATACTAATTATTCCTTTCCTTTCTTCGTTGTCATCTTATTCCCATCTTCTGCTATCCCCTTACGTGAGTCCTTGGCGAAAAAGGCAAAGAATATATATATAATCGTCGTTAGTGAAGAAAGAAGAGAAGGGGTAGAGAAGACGAAGAGGAAGGAGAAGACGAAGATGGAGGAGGGGGGGGAGAAGTAGCAGTCCCACCCCCAGAAGAAGACGAAGAAGAAGGAGAAGAAAACGAAGACGAAGAAGGATGGAGAAGGAGGGGGGAAGAGAAGTAGCAATCCCCCCCCCCCCATCCCCAGGAGTGGCAGCTGTCCCACGAACTTGGAGATATATCTTACCCCTCCCCCTTTCCCCCTTCTCCCCCCCCCCCCGGATGCCGTAATCACCACAATGCTGGCGACGGCTCCCCGCTGCATCTGTCCTGCGTGGCTCGTTTGTCATGAGGCCGAGACAAGCGGAGAACATCTGTCCTGGTCGCTCTCCTCATTCCATCTCTCCTCGTACCATCTCTTCTCATATCGTCTTTCCTCATGCCATATCTAATCATGCCATCTCTTCTTAAATTGCCTCTCCTCATACCATCTCTTCTCATATCGTCTCTCCTCATACCGTCTCTCCTCATGTCATCTCTCCTCATGCCATATCTCACCATGCCATCTCTTCTTAAATTGCCTCTCCTCATACCATCTCTTCTCATATCGTCTCCTCATCTCTCTCCTCATATCGTCTCTTCTCATATTGTCTCTCCTCTTACCAAATCTTCTCATCTAAACTCTTTTCATACCATCTTTCCTCATACTATCTCTTCTCATACCGTCTCTTCTCTTATCATACCATCTCTTATCATCATATCTCCTCATGTCATCTCTCCTCTAAGTTTTTTTTCCTAGATCATTTCTACTCTCCGTACTTTCTCTTCCTTTTTTCTATGCATTCCTCTCGTGGCCTGTGTTACTTGGCTCTCTATTCATTTTTTATCCCAATATCCTTATATTTTTTCCACTTTTTCTTTGACGTGACGTGAAGACGAGTGGTAGCGAGTGACTTGCTTGAAAGGAACTTCAAGTAGATAGCGCCTAACAAACCAATTCTCCGACTATTTCTTTGTCTAAGAAAGGAAGAAGTTGAAGACGCAGAGGGACAGGAAGAAGAAGAAGAAGACTATAAAACAAAAAGAAAAAAAAATATTTTAAAGAAAAACAACATGAAGAAGATCAAAGCAGTCAGAAAGTGTATCAGGATAAGTGCAGTTGCGTGTGCACTTACTCGGGGGAAATGATGGATGTTCAGTTCCACTTCTTGGATTTCGCTTCGTCTTTGCGGTGGATACGACAGGCGCCGCCCGAGATGGTGGTGGCGGGTGAAGAGAAGGGGGTAAAGGGAGGAGTGTGTGTGTGTGTGTGTGTGTATTTTTTGTGTGTGCGTGCGTGTGTGTGTGTAAGTGTATTTTTTATGTGTGTGTGTGCGTTTGTGTGTGTGTGTATTTTTATGTGTGTTTTTTTTTTGTGTGTGTGAGTGTGTGTGTGGCATGTGTGTGTGCGTTTGTTTGTGTTGTGTGTGATAGAAAGATGAAAGGTAACAAGAAGAAAGAGCGATAACGTGAAGAATACTGTATCGACGTTAATTATTGCGACATGACACGAATCACGGTGAGAAACAAACCCGCAAGAAAGAAAGCTTAAACGAAGGACACAGACACAGGCGAAGATAATGATCATTACCATCCATAGTAATTAAAGAGAAAAAAAATGAAAATCACGTAACGACCTTAGAGAACACGAAGGCTACGGGAAAGGAAGGGGGAAGTGGGGAGTGGGGGGGGGAGTCCATACTTCCGGCTCAGGCGAGTCCCGTTTGCGTCACGTCGGCGGATATTTGGTAAACACGAGCTCGTTTGAAAGGGCAAATAAAAGACGTTTTTTATACCTCTTTTTCTCGTTTTTTTACGCTTCTGTGGTGGTATTCAGCGTTTTTTTTTTTCGGTTTTTTTTTTCTTTCTTTCTTTTTTTTAGCATGGTCTGTCGAACTAATAAGGACGACTATTATGTACAGTATTATTGAATTTATAATCACGATCCTCACCAGCTCCTTGTTTGACATTTTGTTCCCACTTTTACTTAATACTTTTCGCTAGTTATTGCTCATTTTCACCCATGTTTATTTTCTTCCTTCCGTATTCTTCCTGTCCACTCGCACTCCCTCGTCCCCTCAGCGGACACCCACACGAGGCGTCCCTTTGGGGTCTAATCATCCTGGCTAATCTTCGCGGTGCACTGTGGTCGGGGGGAACAGGAGAGTCACGCTTGATCGGAAGGGAAGTGGAGGTGGAGAGAGAGAGAGGGAGGAGGGAGGGAGAGAGGCAGGGAAGGAGGGAGGGAAGGAGTGAGAGGGGAGAGGGAGGGAAGGAGTGAGGGGGAGAGAGAGAGAGGAGGAGGAAGGAGGGGGAGAAGGAGGAAGGAGGGAGGGAGAGAGAAAGGGAGGGAGGGAGGAGAAGAGAAAGAGAGGGGGGATGTAAAGGCCATAGAGAAAGAGAGAGATGGAGGGAAAAAATGTCATGGCCATAGAAGAGAGAGGGGAAAGAGGTCGGAGGAAGAAGGCGAAAAAATATCAGGGACACACAACACACACACACACACACACACACACACACACACACACACACACACACACACACACACACACACACACACACACACACACACACACACACACACACACAGACAGGAACAGACAGACAGAAACAGAAACAGAGACAAACAGGGGAGGGGGTTGAGGAAAAATCGCCAGGGCGCCACAACCCGTGATCAACCGAAATAAGGCTGTGTCGTCGATAGTGAGTGTACGATATTGCCAGGGAGAATGTTCATTACTCGCCCGGGGGAAGGCACGGACACCGAGGAAAGAGAGAGAGAGAGAGAGAGAGAGAGAGAGAGAGAGAGAGAGAGAGAGAGAGAGAGAGAGAGAGGCCGATGGACAGACAAGCAAGCAGACAGACACAGACAGACAGACAGACAGCCAGGAGGGGGAAACTGAAGCTGGATCGATCTGTAGATGATGACTGGCTTGGGAGGGTCATTAAACGTTGATCGACAGCGAGGACATGTCGCCGCTCGACTCGACAGGTGAACGTCTGGCGCGGAGGGAGCGATGGTTGACGCCAGGTACGATAATTGTTCGCTCCCGAGACGACAGCGTGACGGCGGAGGGACGATGATCTCGCTGATCTTGCAGGATATTACCGCCGGCCCTCGTTGCATGTCGCGAATGACACTCGCATTTCTCTTTATTGACTGTCATTATTTTTTTCCAATGCCTTTTTTTTTTTCTTTTCCTTTACTAGATGAATATTATTATGCATAGTCCTTCGGGGTGTTTATTTTTTTTGGGGCGTGGCTCTAGGGCCTTGTTTTCAGCTGTGAGATAATGCGTTTAGGAAGTGTCTGATGCAATACTCGCGGCATCTGTAAGGATGTTGCAAAACTAATTGCGATGCAGATTTTTTAGAGTGATTGTTTACACGCTGGCGTCCCATACTCACGCATGCGAAGGTCGTATTAGGTAGTTTTTTTCTAGCTGATGAAATAAGCAAGACGAGCTCTTTCTTTCAGTTTGTATTTCACAATATCGTTTTGTTTTTATTTTTATTTTTGTTCCATTCTTTTGCCATTTTTTTCGTGTGATAGCATTCAGCTTTCCACAGTTCTAAATTTACGGGGAGCTAATCCGACCACAGACCGTCAGCTAAGAATGTGACAATGAAAGAAAAATCAGATTTTTTTTTCTTTTTTAATTGTATGCAAAAGAGAGACGAAATGAAGGCAGGCGAGAGAGCGTGTCGTCCGAAAAGGTCGTCCCAGCGTGCAGGCCTATGTGTATAGTCGTCACGTAGCTGGTGTGGCGAGCGATTCATTAAATGCCAACAAAGCCGAGCTTTTAGCGGAGAATGTTGCGGTTCTGCGGTCTGCTTGGCGGGGGGGGGGGGGGGGGGGGTCCAAGGTGCCGGAGGGAGGGAGGTGTATTTTGGTATTGGGTGTACCGGGGTATGCGGAGACCGGGTTGTGAGTCTTGTGTGATGAAGGCGAATGCCCGTGGGACATGAGTGCGTTTAGTGCGGTCGGGGGAGAATTAGGAGTTATGTGGTAGAAGGAGTAAGAGCTCCGTAAATAGGAGCAAATCGGAGTGAGGCATGTTCGGGGGAGAGGCCTGAGTAGCGGGGAGGGCGGTTGGCGATGTGTAGGAATAAGGAAATGTGCGAGAAAGCAGGGTCCCCCTTCGTCGGATGGCGGGGCACTTGCTCAGTCCTCTATTCTTCCTATTTTCATATTATTTTTTTTTTTCCGTGATGGCGATGAATGGTCTCGTGCGTTGGCCCTAACCATGTTCTCTCCGTCCCTGCAGATGCTGAAGTACGTGCAAGTGTCGCCGTACCGGAGTTCCTCGGCCCTGGGGGGCGGGGCGGCGGCGGGGGTGGCCGGCCGGCGGGTAGCGAGGGCGCCTGCGTGGGGGGCGACGACTCCAACCTGTCGTCCCCCTCACGCCCTCCACCCGCATGTCCACGGCCTCCACCGCGTCCCCAACACCACCACCTCCACCACCATCACTCCTACACCTGCTCCTCTCCTCCGTCGTCGTCCTCATCGTCATCCTCGTCCTCGTCGTCCTCTTCGTCGTCCTCGTCTTCCACCACAGGGTCGTCCCGCGGCCTCGGGGGGAGGAGGAGGTGTAGGGGGCGGGAGGGCCGTCGGGCGAGCGGACAGCGTGAGCCTCAACTCGTCCATGTCGTGCTCGAGCATCAGCCAGGACCCGCTGAGTTCCCGCTCGTCGTCCTCCACGTCCCTCCACGACACGCCTAAGGTGAGTCAGTCCTTGCTTGCTTCCCCGAGATGAAAGGTCCAGGTGAGTGCGTCGTGACGGTGCGTGTGTATGCATACGTGTGTATGTGTATGTGAACCGCGGAGGAGGGAGGGAGGGGGGGGGGGGGAGGGGGCATGGTCTTCGCGAACCCCGCTGCCCCGACGGTGTATCGGGTGCCCGGCGCGGCAGTAGTGAGTCACCGTCCGCCGGGGATCGTGTGGCCCTCCATGAGAACTTGCAGATTGCATGGCGCCGGTGGGGGTCCGGAGGGGGGCTGGCAGTGTCAGATGTCAGGTTATTACTTTTGGCATTGGGTTACGACACGAATAGATCGTGCTTGCATATATGCAATAGCTCGCATGTATGATAAATAGGGAGAGAAGGAGGGAGGAACGGGAGGAAGAGAGAGAGAGAGAGAGAGATCGGGGCAGATAGGCGAATGAAGTTGTATTTCAAGTGTAAAATAAATTCAAAGTATGGAGGTCAAAGAAAATAAGGTAAGCACACGAAATGAAGGGGTGCGAGGCCATTAGAGTGTTAGGGTTATATAGGAATCAAGACGAATATGTTAATCCGCGAAGAAAACTGGAAAAGATGATAAGAATCAGATAAGGCCACTTCGGACAAAAGGGTCGGCCTGGAAAGACTTGGAAAGAACATATATATGGGGGAATAGTTAACAAAAGGAGGAGGGAGAGAAACTGATAGAAGATAGGAGGAAGTAGAGAGCGATAATAGGACTTGGGACGATAGTTGGGATCTGATGTTTGTGATTATTAATAGATATGATTTGGAAGTTTTAAGAGATTTGATATCCCGGGACCTACAAAGCACTCACAGGAAGTTATTGCCATTGCTTACCAGTCCATGCAGTCGGTCATGATTTGCAATGAGCTCGAGAAGAATCGAGAAGAATCCAGTGAATAGAGTCCAATGCTGCTTGTGCCAATCGCTTCGTCTTTCTCTGCCAATTTGAGTCCTCGCTTTTTGCAACGTCCATTAAACTAAGGAAGAAGATAAGGACTGCAAGAAGAAATAGGAGAGGAAATTAGTGCGAAGAAGAGAGATGGAGGAACTAGAGGAATTGTAGGAATTGAGGAAGCGAAGAAGGAAAGGAGGAGATGGAGAATGAGGAAGCGAAGAAGAAAAAATAGAGGAAGTGGGGAATTGAGGAAGCGAAGAAGGAGAGATGGAGGAAGTGGAGAATTGAGGAAGCGAAGAAGGAGAGATGGAGGAAGTGGAGAACAAGGAAGTGAAGGAGGAAGCAGAGGAAGTGCGCGAGGGAGAAGGGAGACGAAATAAGGGGGAAGCGGAACGGTGGGTCGGGCATGGTTCCCGTACAAGAGAAAGTAGTTAAGTCATTAGTGGATGAGTTGAAGAAAAGGGGGTAGTCTGAATAGCATTTTCTGCATGGGTGAGCATGACTAGGATGGGGGGAGGGGGAGGAGGAAGGAGAGGGGGCCCTTGGAGGACTAGTGTCGTGCTATTTTGTGCTGTGTCGTGGCCGGGGCTGAGCTGCGGTATGTTCTGGGTGCTGTGTTGTGACCCGTTTTGGTCGTGCTGCTCGTGTATTGTTAACGGGAGTGGGAGTAGGAGTGGTAGTGGGGGGGGGGGGATTTTCTCCTCTCGCGTTCCGTGTCTTATTCCTCTCTTTTATTCCGTCTTCTTCTAGTTTTCGAGTTCTATGTCTCGTACCTTTTTCGTCGTCTTTCTCCTTTCATATTTTCACTCCCGTCTCTTCTTCCCGATTCTCGCGTCCTGTGTCCCAGACATTTTTATTCCTCTCCTTCTTCTTAATTCTTGCGCTTCGTCTCGTCTTCCTCGTTTTCTTCTTCGCTTCCTCCTCCCGATTCTTGGCATCCCGCGTCTTCTTCCTCGCATTCCTTCCCGCTTCTCCCTTCCACTTATCCGTCGCTTCTCGGCTAATCCTTTACCAAGCATTTCTCGTTGCTAAGTGGCCGTCTTGATCGCCGTCTCGAGGAAGGCTCCGAGATGCTGGCGAAGATAGAGCGTCTTGAGTCGTGAATAAATGAGAGATAAATATTTGGCCAATTTGTCCGTCTGTTGCCTTCTTCATGTGGCTGGGCTTTTGGTGTAGTTGCACGTGTGTGTGTGTGTAGTGTGTATGTGCGCGCGCGCGCGTGCGTGCGGGCATGAGTATGCGTGTTTACATACGTGCTAGTATGTGTATGCACGCGTGTACATTTTGTGTGCCTGCGCGTGTATGTCCGTCCGTCTGCCTGTGTGTCGTAAGCAAGAGTCGACGCAAAGCCTCTGCATCTGGCCGAGCGCCCTCAGCCTGGTCAGAGCGCCCCCGCCGTCCTGCGCCGGGGGTCGCGTCCGCAGTGCCGCGACCCTGGCCGCGCCCGCCTCCATCTTCGCCCCCCCCCCCCCCCCTCCTCTGTCTTCGTGGCTTTTTCATTTCTTCTTGCTCCTCCTCATCTTACGGCTTCTTCCCATCTTTCCTTTACCTTCTTCATTACTTCTTCCTTGTCTGTATCTCGGTTTCTTAAGCCAATCAAGTCTCATCATTCGCGAGGTGGCAAGAGATGATATCTATTTATCTCTATATCAATCTATCAATCCATCTACATATATCTAGCTAGCTATCCAGCTATATCTATCTATCTATCTATCTATCTATATATATATATATATATATATATATATTATATATATATATATATATATATCTCTCAGTATATATATATATATACATATCTACTATATATATACCATACATTAATATGTATATATAGGTATATCTATATACATATACATACATATACATATATATATATGTATATGTATATGTATATATATATATATATATATATATATATATATATATATATATATATATATATATATATATATATATATATATATATATATATATATATATATATATATATAATATATATATATATATATATATATATATATATATATTATATATATATATATATATATATATATTTACACACACACACACACACACACACACACACACACACACACACACACACACACACACACACACACACACACACACACACACACACACATATTTCTCAAGGAGAAAGGGAGGCGCTGAGAGACGCCGCTCGGCAATTTCCTCTCCTCTTCACTCTCACCCCGATATCCCAAATAACGGCCATGGAAAAGAGCAATAAGTGAATAAACCTCAACGACGCCGCGCTCTCGACCCACGCCCATAACTCGAACCCAGTGATCGTGCCATCTCGCGGTGTGCAAAGGCAGCCTCCTTTGCGATGCGAGGTGTAGGTAGGTAGTTGCACGTGTGTGTGTGTGTGTGTGTGTGTGTGTGTGTGTGTGTGTGTGTGTGTGTGTGTGTGTGTGTGTGTTCGTTGCGTGCAAACTATAATAAATACAATACAATACCTTGTACTTGTAATGCCCCGCGTTGCGCCCCGCTATCTGTCTGTCACGAAGGGCGTACGGATAAAGCGCGAGTTATTGTTATTGTTGTTATTTTCGTATTTATTTTCTTTCTTTCTCTTTCATGTCTCGCATCTTAAGGGGGTTGATATTATAGGTCGTTGGTCTGAATCTTCGGGTTTTGAAGAGGGGGCCAGGTGGGTTAGAGGGTGTTGGGGGGGGGGGGGGGGGGGGGGATGTTGTCCTACTATTAAAACAGCATCGTTCGACCTTCGGGTCACGTGATCACGCCAGGGGGGTGGTTGGTCTCGCATCCCTGTTGGTTGGCAGCGAGGGGCGGAGGACGCGGAATAGCGGGAGCAGCGGCCTCCGCGTCGTCGGCAGGGAATCTCTTGAATTACGGCGTTGTGAATCGCACGGAGAGGAGGCTTTGTAACCCGCGGACCTTCCGTAGAAAAGCGTGACACCCAGGGAAGTCACAGGCAGGGGTGGGGAGGGGGGGCTGGAGGAGAGGGGTGGGGGGCCGTGACATTGCGATGATGCTGGCCTACATATCAGGCTTGTACTCCATCGTGTTTCATTTGTTTTCTCTTCTCTCTCTTTCTTTCTTCTTTCTTTCTTTCTTTCTTTCTTTCTTTCTTTTCTTTCTCTTTCTTTCTTTCTTTCTTCTCTCTCTCTCTCTCTCTCTCTCTCTCTCTCTCTCTCTCTCTCTCTCTCTCTCTCTCTCTCTCTCTCTCTCTCTCTCTCTCTCTCTCTCTCTCTCCTCTCTCTCTCTCTCTCTGCTCTCTCTCTCTGCCTCTGAACCACCTACCTAGATCTTTATTTTGTCTGTCTCATCTCATTATCTCTATCTGCCTGTCCTTTTTCTCTGCCCTTCCTCGCTAAATCTCCCCTCTTCATCCTCCCTATGCCTGCTCCCTCGTCCTTCCATCTCCCTGCCACTTACCCCTTCAGCGCCCGCAGTGAGCAACGGGATGGGAGGGTAAGTGGGAGTTGGAAAGGGAGGGGGAAGGGAAGAGGTAAAGGAGGAAGGAGGGGAGAGGGAAGGGAGGGAAGGGATAGGAGGAGGAGAGAAGCAGGTGGGACAGAGGGGAAGGAAGGCGAGAGGGAGAAGGGAGGGAGGACGAGGAGAGGGCATGGGAAGAGGAGAGGGAGGAGGGAAGAGGAGGAAGGGGAAGAGAGGAGGGAGGGAGGGGCAGGGGGAAGAGGGAAGGAGGACGGGGGGGGGGAAGAGACGAGGGGAGGGGGAGGTGGGAAAGAGGGAAGGGGAGGACGAGGGGAGGGGCAGGGGGGAAGAGAAGGAGGAGGGGGGAGGGAAGAGGACGAGGGGAGGGCAGGTGGGAAGAGGGAAGGAGGTGGGAAGAGGGAAGGGAACGAGGGGAGGGCAGGTGGGAAGAGGGAAGGGAGGCGACGGGAGGGGAGGCGAGGGGGAGGGAAGGAGGACGAGGGGAGGGGAGGTGGGAGAGGGAAGGGAGGACGAGGGGAGGGGCAGGTGGGAAGAGGGAAGGGAGGACGAGGGGAGGGGGCAGTGGGAAAGAGGGAAGGGAGGGACGAGGGGAGGGCAGGAGGTGGGAAGAGGAAGGGAGGACGAGGGAGGGGCAGGTGGGAAGAGGGAAGTGGGAAGAGGGAGGGAGGACGGGGGTGCGATTAATGTATGACATCCGAAAACCTCTAGAACAATCAACGAGGGGGCCAGCGGTGACCCTTCTGAACTCCAACCTCTTGAGCGCTCGTTGGAGGACCATCCGTTGTGCGCTCGTTCGCCCGTCTGCTCGCTCTAGTCCGTAATGGCCACTGTTGCTGCGGTTGTTGTTCTTGCAGTAGTAGAAGGATAGTTGTGGTTGTTGTTCTTGCAGTAGAAGTATCAGTAGTAGTAGAAAGATAGTTGTGGTTGTTTTGCAGTAGAAGTATCAGTAGTAGTAGTACAGTTGTTGGTATTGAAAGAATTGTTTGTGTATTTTGTATTTTATGTGTATGTATTTTGTCAGTTGTTGCTATGGTGGAGATGGTTTATCGCCAATTTCATTATTGTATTAGCACCATTATTGCTATCGTGCTCTTTGCATTTCCGCTATTTGCACAATGGCGTGTTTACCCTGCCTGCCCGATTGGCCTACATCCCAGGTAAGATTGAGATGAGGGGCACTGGGCGGGCGGGGCGGGGGCTGGGGGGGGGGGGAAGATGCTGGTGCTCCACATTATAACCCCCCGACGTAACCTCCTTCAGCCGCGCCGGAAGCTGAGACAGAGAGAGAGGGAGGGAGGGAGGGAGTAGGGAGGAGAGACAGACAGAGAGACAATCAAAGAAAGATACAGGAATAAGCAGACAGAAAAAAAAACATCCCCGAACGGAAGCCGAAAGGAAGACAGACCCATGCACAGCGCGAGACATGGCCCTCCTCCCCCCCATCTTCCAATTTCCATCTCGTTGCTCTCCAAAATCCTCAGCTTTTCTTCCTTCTCCGAGCGGTGGGCGTCTGCCACCCGACCCGGCACGCGTCAGGTGCCCGATTCGATACCCGCCTCTGCCAGTAATTAACAGTCCTCCCGTTTCAAATGCTAATTGGCGGCGTGGCCCTCCTCGCTCGGCCTCGAACCTCAGTGGACCGTTTATCCACTTGACCGACAATTACCCGCCTACCCGACTCCGAGACGCGGAGACATGGTATTCGATGCCCTCAGACGCGCCTCGGGATCAGCTGGAAGGAGGGTCGGAGCGGGCGGGGGCTGCAGGCGACGGGAGGGGGTGGGGGGAGACGGCGCGAGGGAGGAAGATGATGTGAGGGATGCCGGGGGGACGCGGTCGGTTTCGTCTCCGTCTCTTGCTCTCCGGTTTCTTTCGTTCGTTTTCTTGCTTCTGCTTCTTGGTTTTTTTTTTTTTTTTTGCGTTTCGTATATTTTTTTTCGTTTAGTTTCGCTCCCTTTCCTTCCGCCTTCTCTATTACTTTGGCGATTAGTGCTTGCGAAGTGAATGAAATTTCGTAGTTTTCGCGACGCTACAAGGGGTGAGACTTTTACATTTTTTTCTCTTTTTCTTTCCTCTTCTCACCAGTATTCTTCTCTTTCCTCCCCTCTTTCCCCTTCCTTCTCTTCCTCTCCTTTTTCTTTCGTCTCTCCTTCCTTCCTCTCCTCTTCGCTTTCCCTTCCCCCTTCCTCTCCCTTTTCTTTTGTCTCTCCTCGCTTCCTTCCTCTTCGCTTCTCTCCCCCCTTCCTCTCCTTTCGCTTTCCCTCCCCCTTCTCTCCTTCTCTCCTCCGCATGCCTGCCACTCCGTCCGCAGCCAGATGAAATGCGCGTCTGAAACGGCATAACTCAAAACAGGTTTTTTTCTTTTCATTTTTCTCGTACGAGCAGATTCCAGAGGGGGGGGGCAGGGGTGGAGGCGGGGGTTGCTATTGGGAGTGGAAGGAAAAAAATAAAGCGTATTTGCAAATAGGAAAAAAATGATGTGCAAAGGCGTGTTGGTGTATGTTTTTCCTTTATGTATTGTTTCATGTATATACTTTCTTTATATATTCTTTCGTTTATATATTCTTATATATTCTTTCCTCTCTATCTTTCTTTATATATTCTTTCCTCTCTATACTTTCTTTATATATTCTTTCCTCTATATACTTTCTTTATATATGCTTTCCTTCTATACTTTCTTTGGTTACCTAGTCAGACACACTGGTCTCCAGCTTATTTTTTTTCCGTCTACTTCCTTTTTATTTTTATTTCTTTTTCTCACTAGCTTTTTTTAGCAGAATTTTCATAATATATTTTTATTTTGGAAATCCGTCTATTTCCATTTTTACTAGCATAATTTTCATATATATATATGAGTATTATCTGCCATCAACGTTGCGATCGTCACTGCTGTTGCCATCGTATCGTCGCCACTGCAATTGGATCAGCGCCACGACGTGACCCGGAAATAAAGGCGGAACTCCCCGATTGCTCCCGGCGTTGACGCGGATACACGCATTCCGTCAGACACTCTTGCGCTGAGAGGGGGGGCGGGGAGGGAGGGGGGAGGGGGGAGGGGGAAGGGAGGGGGAAGGGGAAGGAAGGGAGGAGGGAGGAGGAGGGAGAGGAGGGAGGGAAGGGAAGGGGTGGAGGGAGGGAGGGGGGGGGGAAGGGAAGGGAGGGGAGGGCGTGGTGGAAGGGAAGGGGGGGGGAAAGAGAAGAAAGGAAAGGAGAGGAAGCCATAGTGATAATGATGATGATAATCACGATCATAGGATTGGTAATGATGATTAGATTGATAATGATAATGATATATATAATGATGATAATGGTAATGATACTAATGATGATTATAATAGAAATAATGATGATCCTAATGATGATGATGATAATGATTATGATAAGAAGAAAAGGATAAGAATAACGAAAGACGTAAACGGAAAGGAAGGCGAGAAGATGAGGAAGAATCAGAGCAAGGTTAAAAGGAGCAGGAAGGAGGAAGAAGAGAAGGAATAAAAATCGAAAATGTTTATACAAGAAAGGGAGGGAGAAGGAGGGAAGAGAGGAAATGGGTCGGGAAGAGAAGTAAATAAAGAAAAGAAGGAGAGGGAAGAGGGAAGAGAAGTAAATAAAGAAAAAGAAGGAGGAAGGAGGGAAGAGAAGTAAATAAAGAAGAGAAGGGGGAAGGAGGAAAAAGAGGAAATGGGGTTGGGGAAGAGAAGTAAATAAAGAAAAGAAAGGAGGTAGGAAGGAAGAGAAGAAATGGGTTCGGGGAAGAGAAGTAAATAAAATAAAGAAGAAGGAAGAGGAGGCGAGGAAATGGGGTGAGGGAAGAGAGTAAATAAAGAAAGAAAGGAGGCAGAACAGAAGAGAGGAAATGGGGTTTGGGAGAGAAGTAGAAAAAAACGAAAGAAAAAGAAGAAGAAATAGAGGGAGCGGAGGGGCTTTCTCTCCCCCCGGCGACTCCCCCGTGGTACGAGGTCCGCCGCCGCCGCCATTGTTTCGGTCGATCATCCAGGGAGCATTCGGGCGGTGTGGCGTGGACCGCATCCGCTTGCAGGCGCTTTTTACGTGTCCTGCTGCTTATCATTATTTTTATTATTTTGTTTTTCTCTGTTCTTTTTTTTCGGTTGGGTGGGCGTGTGGGGTGGGCGATGGGCAGGGGAAGATTGTTTTTTCTTTCTCTCTCTCTCTCTCTCTCTCTCTTTCTCTTTCTTTCTTTCTTTTCTTTTCTTTCTTTCTTTCTCTCTTTCTTTCTTTCTTTCTTTTCTTTCTCTTTTCTTTCTTTCTTTCTTTCTTTCTTCTTTCTTTCTTTCTTTCTTTCTTTCTTTCTCCTCTCTCTCTCTCCTCTCTCTCTCTCTCTCTCTCTCTCTCTTTGTTGTTTTTCTCTTTCTCTTTTTTTGGTGGGAGGGTGGGAGGTGGGAGGTGGGGGTGGGTGGAGGGAGTGTGTACGGTTTTCATCGGGTGGGTTTTAAATGGTCAATTGGCCAGGTGGAAAGTCCGTACGAGTTGAAGGGGTTTCGTGTGTGTGCGTGCTGTGCGAATTTTGTTGTGATGGATCTCGCGTGGGGTTGTTTGGATTGAGTGAGAGGAGCGGTGTGGAATATATTGGGGTGATTAATTCTGTATTGATTTTATTCTCTTCTCTCTGTCTCTCTCTCTCTCTCTCTCTATTCTATCTATCTATCTATCTATCTATCTCGCTCTGTCCATCTATCATGTAAATCTCTATCATCTATCTCTTTTTCTTTTCTTTCTCTCTTCTTCACCTTCTCTCTCTTTCTGTCTCTCTCTCCCATGCCATCTCCAAAAGCATGGCAAACGGAGCTCCCCAGAACAGGAATTCCCTCATGATACAAATAAGCTGAACATACCCAAAAGCGATAATTGTCCTTAGTCCTCAGTAGCCTTTAGGGCGAGGGAGCCACTGGTTTATTGATGATTAACAACCATGTTGCGGATTTATTACTCTCTGCCGGTCACAGTAAAATGTGATATTGCCATTACAGGTTCCCGGACTTTACGTGAGAACGGTTAAGGTAAGTCTGTTGTGGAATGTGTGTTTATGTGCATGTGCATTTTGTGTGCGCGCGTTTGTGTGTGTGCGCACGTATTTTGTGAGTGTGTGCGTGTGTGAGTGAGGAGAGAGAGAGAGAGAGAGAGAGAGAGAGAGAGAGAGAGAGAGAGAGAGAGAGAGAGAGAGAGAGAGAGAGAGAGAGAGGGAGAGAGAGAGGAGGTGAGAGACCTGAGAGAGAGAGAGAGAGAGAAAGATATCCATGCATGACCAAACACGCCAAATTAACTAAACTAAAAAGACCAAACCTGCATCTATTAAACTTAAATCACTTACCGCCATACTTCCCCAACATGCCCTAAAACTAAACCAAGAGACGAACGACTTTCCAAAAACCTCCCCCACTCAACGCCAGAATCAGAATCACGACCAGAAGCCACCGGAGACGCCGTTCCGTGCCCGTCGACTCGATATCCGGAGCCAGTGTCAACATCCCGGTTTTATGAGGCCGTAAAGCATTCAGGGTCGAGTAGCGTCTGTGAGGACTCTTTGAGAGACATCAGACCTTCGAGAAATTGGTGAGTGATTTGGGAGGGGGGCGAGGCGGGGGGAGGACGAGAGGGAGAGGACGAGGTGAGGGGTGAGGACGAGGGGAGATGGAGGGAGAGGGCGGAAGGAGAGGGGAATATATCAGTCATTTGGCTGTAGTGGTGTAGAAGGTGATATGTTTTTTTTCTTCACTTTTCTTTTCTTTTCGTCTGAGTGTTCTTCCTGCTTTCTTGGATATTTATTTACTTGCTCCCTCCCTCTTCCCTTTCTCCTTCCCTCTCTCCCTTTCTCCTTCCCTCCTTCTCTCTCCTCTCTCCTTTCTCCTTTCCCTCCTCCCTCTCTCCTTCCTTCTCCTCCATCCTCTCTCCCCTATCTCCTTCCTTCTCTCCCTTTCTCCCTCTTTCTCTCATTCCTCCCTTCTCTCTGACACACGCATACATTGTGCTTCATTCCTCCCATTCACTCAGGCCTACACACCCGAGGCAAACACAAGAGCCACGATTGTTTCGCGAATCCAAGGAAGCGCCGGTTAGGCCTAGGGTGCAAAAAGGTTTTTCCTTCGCCGGGCCACACGGAAGCGAAGGCCGAGAGGGAGTGAAAGGAGAGGAAACAGAGAGGGAGAGAAGAGTGGAAGTAAAGTGAGAGAAGAGGGAAGAGAGAGAGGAAACAGAGGGAAAGGAATGAAAGAGAAAGGGAGGAAAGGGAAGAGATAAGAGACAGAGACAGAGCCAGAAGACAGAGCAGAGAAAGAAAAGAAAGCGAGGGGAGAGAGAAGAGTGAGTGAGTGAGGTGAGTGAGTGAGTGAGTGTTGTGAGTGATGTGAGAGGAGAGAGAAAGGAAGAAAAAAAGGAGAAGGAAAAGGAAGGGGAGGCAAGGCCCGTTCGACAGGAGTTTATGGCCGCGGAAAGCGCGAGCGCAAATGGCGTGGTTTGGGGGGGGCGATAATTCCGTCGTGGCCACGATTTGTCTTGTTTGTTATTGATATTTGCTGCTGTTTGCCTCTTCGATCCGTGTCTGGTTCTTCTTTTATTCTATTTTTGCGTCTCTTTTTCTTTCATTTTATTGTCCCTTTTATTGTCGTAGTGTTCTATTGTGCTCCATTTTCCTCGCGCATTCCAGTCATTCGGTAAGATTCCGTCGCATTTTCCGCCCCAACGAGTTCGGACAATCTTAAAACGCGTATCATTCGCTAAGTAATCAAAACGAAGGAAAAAGACGGTAATCTTCAACCCACAATAAAAACATACTCGCCGTTTCCTGTTGTCGCCGCGTGTTTTGACAGCACATTTTTACTTTTTTTTTTTCTTTTTTTTATTCATTCGCCGC
>NW_020871181.1:156006-193506 GCF_003789085.1 Penaeus vannamei
CTTCCCTCTCTTCCTCTCTCTCTCTCTCTCTCTTCTCTCTCTTCTCTCTCTTCTCTCTCTCTCTCTCTCTCTCCCCTCCTCCCTCTCCCTCTCCCTCTCCCTCCCCCTCTCCCTTCTCCCTCCCTCCCTTCTCCCCTCCCCCCTCCCCTCTCTCCTCCTCCCTTCTCTCTCTCTCTTCTCTCCTCTCTCTCTCCTCTCTCCTCTCTCTCTCTCTCTCTCTCTCTTCTCTCTTCTCTCTCTCTTCCTCTCTTCCTCTCTCTTCCCTCTTCTCCCCCTCTCCCTCTCCCCTCTCCCTTCTCCCTTCTCCCTCTCCCTCTCCCTCTCCCTTTTCTCCCTCTCTCTCTCGCCCCTCTCTCGTCCGCACTTGCACTTATATAAGGTGACTTTGCTTATGTATGCGCAACATTCTGGCCATGAGACGAGGGAGGACAATTTTTACTTAATCTGTCTTTAAAATGGCTTGTTTAGCGCCTCGGTTTACATTCATCAAGGCCGTGTTCTCGGTTTTGAAGTGAATTACCCTCGTTTCTCCTTACGCGGTTGGAGTGTGGATTTGCATGTACACATAAACAGACTCCTTGCCGCGCGCCACAACATTCTTTTTCGGGCCGAGCGAAGGGCGGGGGGCGGGGGGCGCGAGTGTCTGACAGAGGAAGTCTAGGAAAGCAACTCTCTTCCTTCGCCTCCTCTCTTTCTCTCCTCCTCCTCCTCTTCCTTTTCTTCGCCTTCTTTCTTCCTACTTCTTTTTCTTCGTCCTCTTTTCCTCCTCCTCCTTTTTCTTCGCTCTCCTTCTTCCTCCTCCTTTTTTCTTGGTTCGCCTCCCTCCTCCTTCTCTTTTCTTCCGCCCTCCCTCTTCTCCTCCTCCTTTTCTTCGCCTCTTTCCTCCTCCTCCTTTTCTCTTCTTCGCCTCCTTCCCTCCTTCTCCTCCTTCCTCTTCTTCGCCCTCCTTCCTCCTCCTCTTCCTCCTTCTTCGCCTCCTTCCTCCTCCTCTTCCTCTTCTTCGCCTTCTCCCTCCTCCTCCTCCTTTTCTCCGCCTCCTTTCTAAATATAGAATTAGTGTGCGCACTTGATTAATGATGACCAGAGGACAGATTAAAAAGAATAACCAATAAGCGTCGGTTCCGTGTACATTTTGTCCTGTCCGTTGATTCCGTCGTGGTTCGGGCTGTCTGGGTCGTTCTGGTGTTGGATAGAGTGTGATTGGCTGTTGGTGGTGCCGTCTTCTCTGGTCGTCTGTCTGATCGTCTCGTCGTGTGTCTGCGTTTGTGTGTATGTGTCTTCGTTCGTTTCGTCTTGTCTCGTGTGTGTGCTTTGCGTTCTGCTTTCTGTATTGTCTTGCTAGTCTTCTTTCGCTTTTTGCCTGCTTCTCTGTCTGTGGCTTGGCATGGTTCGGTGCCTGGTGTGGGTGGGTCTCTCTCTGTCGTTGTCTGCTATTATTTGGTCTTGCCTGGTGGTGTGGGTCGTCTTGTGTCTGTGTTCTCTCTCGTTCTCCTTCTATCGTCGTTCTTTTTATTGGTCTTCTTGTTCGTGAGTTTTCGGTCTTTTCAGCAGGAATATCCGAAGTTGTCCGAAAGAACGTTATTAAACCCAATAATACATTTCTGTTTAATGCGTTGTTTGCGGAAGAACACGGTGTTGTACCAAACACTACACAGTAATTATTGATTGGAGATATGATGATTTTTTGCAGTTATTTAGGGGGGCGGGGGTGTTGTTTACTCGCGTAACTCAACGGTAATCGCCCGAAATATACAAGTTTGTTATTCACTTCCTCGGAAGGGGTAACCCATGATGGCGGGTTTTAGGTTTCCGCCGTTGAAAAAATTTATTGCGCGTGAGTTAATTTTTTTTCCTTGTCCTTGCTGTTTTCTTTTTAAGATTGTACTATGAAGTATTTATTATCGGTGCGAATGTCATACGAGTTCACGTGCATGTCCAAAATAGCCGCCGCGATTAGGAAGGCAATTTCTTTTCAAAAGATAAAGGAAAACACTGACTCACTATGCTTACTGCCGGGCGTCTTTTTGACCTCTGCCTTTTTTCCCGCCCAATTTAACAAGATGGCGAGTGTTAAACCGACCCTGTTATCGCGTCCAAATAAAAGACGCTTGTTGTCTAATCAAACTTACCCTCCCCTGGCACCCTCCCTCCTTCGATCCTATAATTATAACGTCTACTAATGTAACATTAAATTTGCTTATGTTGTGTAGCGAAAAATGTTGATTATATTTAGTCTAAATGTCTTGTCTGTTCTCGCATCCCTCCGCCCAAGCCCCCCCCCTCCCCTTCCCATCCTCTTTCTTTCTCTTCTCTCCTCTCCCTCCTCTTCCCTTATTCCCCTACTCTCTACTTTCCCTCCCCCCTCGTCTTTCTTGCCTCATCTATCTCCCCATCTCCATCCCCACCCTCCCCTTCTCTAGTCTTGAGTTGAGTCATGTACCGCTGTTTTCTGCAGCCTGCATTGTAGAAGAATCGTAAGTGGTGCGATAGATGAGGGAGGGGTTTGGAAAGAAGAGGGTAAGAGTAATTCAGAGGTTTTCGCCTTCCTCACTTATCAACATACACACACCACTCTTTTTTCTTTCCCTCCTGTCCTCCTCCTCTATCTATCCTATCATTCTCTCTCTTCATCTCCCTCCTCTTCCCTCCCCCCCTCTTCTCATTTCTCTCTCCTCTCCTCTGGCCTTTCCTCCTTCCCTCTACCCCTTCCTCCCCTCTGTTCTCCATTCCCCTCTCCCCTCTCCCTCCCCTCCCCTCCCTCCCTCTTCTCACTCTCTCTCTCTCTTCTCCCCTCTCTCTCATCTCTCTCTCTCTCTCTCTCTCACTCTCTCTCTTCTCTCTTCTCTCTCTCCTCTCTCTCTCCCTCCCTCTCCCTCTCACTCTCTCCCTCTCACTCTCTCCCTCCTCACTCTCTCCCTCTCACTCTCTCCCTCTCTCTCTCTTTCCTCACTCCCTCTCTCTCTCTTCCTCACTCCTCTCTCTTCCTCACTCCCTCTCTCTTCCTCACTCCCTCTCTCTCCCTCCCTCCCTCCTTCTCTCCTTCTCCATTCCTTTCTCTCTCTCTAGCAACGAAGACCCCCCCAAAAAGGAGAAAGCTCATCCCCAACTCACTCGCCTTCCATCCGAAATCCCACCCGAAATTTGCGTTCTAAATCGACGCCACCGATTAAAACGACAGAGGGGAAAAAAGTCTCACTGCAGTCGTTTTTTTCTTCTTTATGGCGGGTTAAAAACAATCTGTAAACAGCCGTAAACGAGTCGTTTGAACAGCCCTCACGTTCATGATGATCGGTTCGGGGTTGGGGCGTGGGAGGGGAAGAGGCGGGGTGGAGTGGGGGGGGATGCTCTGATGTTCTTTCGTCTGATGTTCTTTCCATGATTTTTATATTATTATTGACGGGATGTGGATGGAGGAGGGGTGGTGGGTGCCGTATTGAGGGGAGAGAGAGAGAGAGAGAGAGAGGGGGGGAGGGAGGGAGGGAGGGAGGGATGGAGAGACAGACGACAGACAGAGAAAGAAAGGGGGAGGCGAAGGAGGGGAGAGAGAGGAGAAAGGAAAGAAGGAAGGATTCGAAAGGAGCCAGACAGACAGAAAGAAAAAAAAAAAAGAAATAGATGGAGAGACGAACCGAGCCGAGGTGGAGGGGGAGGGGGAGGGCGCCAAAGAATAGGGAGTGAGTCAGATTACGGGTCTAGTTCAGCGAGACGGTTCGAGGGAGGTGAAATAGAGGAGAGAATCGAGGCGGTGTGATTTACAGGACAAGGAACGGGAGTTAGCGGGTTCCGGGGTACAGGTAATACTGGAAGGTGGAGCTTGGGCACGCGGCCCGAGAGCTGGGCGAAAGGGAGGAGGAGAAGGAGCGGAGAAATAGGAGGAGGAGGAGGAAGGAGGCGAAGAAATAGAGGAGGAGGAGAAGGAGCGAAGAAATAGAGAGGAGAAGAGGCGGAGAAAAGGAGGAGAGGAGGAGGAAGGCGAAGAAAAGGAGGAGGAAGGAGGCGAAGAAATGGAGGAGGAGAAGGAATCGAAGAAAAGGAGAGGAAGGAGGCGAGAAATGGAGGAGGAGGAGGAAGGAGGCGAAGAAATTGAGGAGGAAGAAGGAGGCGAAGAAAAGGAGGAGGAGGAGGGAGGCGAAGAAAAGGAGGAAGAGGAAGGAGGCGAAGAAAAGGAGGAAGAGGAAGAGGCAAAGTATTAGAAGAAGAGGAAGAGAGGAGAGAAGTGATGAGGGAGTAGGAAAAGATGAGGCACTGGAGGAAAGGGAGGAAGGGCATAGAGACAAAAAGAAGGAAAGACGTAGTGTTATCTGATGATGTTGGCAACGACAGGAAGACAAGACATTTAGAAACGAAGATATGAGAGGAATTAAGAAGATAATAAAACATCTAAGCAGCAGGTGATTGAAACAAACATCGGACGAGGCTTCAGGTGTATAGAAACGATAATAAAGATGTAGATAAAAGATAGAAGAGCAACAAAAGCCACAGAAAACGCGCGTTGTCGAAAGGAAGGAATGAGGAACAGGATTCAACCAGAATGTTTGGGTTCGAAGGAGAGAGAGAGAAGGGGGGGGGGGCGCGCGCGAATGCTGCGTGGGTGGGTGCGGGATAGACAAGTTTTCTCGTCCATATACTCAACAGGTAACCCGAGTAACTGCTTTGTTGTTAGGCGTGTCACGGGTCGCAGTTGGAGAAGCCTTTGACCCTCTTGTGCGTGCGTGAGGGAGTTGCGTGCGTGTGTGCGTAAGGACTTGCGTGCGTGCGTGAGGACTTGCGTGCGTGCGTATGTGCGTGAGGACTTGCGGCGCGTGTGTGTGAGGAGTTGTTAGGCGTGTCACGGGTCACAGTTGGAGAAGCCTTTGACCCCCTCGTGCGTGCGTGAGGAGGTGTTCGCGCTCGAAGCCGAAATGAATCCGCCTCTGTTCGCTTGCAAGGCTCTTCCTTAATCCGATTTCCCGCTCCCGTTGGTCGCCTCCTCCGGCCTGGGAAAATTTCACGTATGGAGGCGCTGACCTTTCCGTCACGGTTCTGCTACGTGTGCAGGGCTGTTGGGCGGCAACGGAGGGCGGGCGGGTGTAGTATTGGCTGGTGTAACCCGAGATTTTGAGCAGAAGCCGCCCATGACAAGTCTGGCAAGGAGACCAGATCACCAGGCGGGGGCGGGGAGGGGAGAGGGGAGAAGGAGGGGAGAGTAGTACCTTGCCTGCTCACCGTGGGAACTGCGAGCTCTTCGTTGTCTTCTTCTTTCTCGTCTTCTTATCTTCCATTTGCCCCTCTCAGTCCTTCCTCCTCCTGCTGCTGTTCCTTCTGCTATTTTTTCCTCCTCCTTCATCCTCCACCACTAATACCTCCCATGTCGCTCTCCCCTCCTCCTCCTCCTCCTCCTACTCCTACTCTTCCTCCTCTCTCCTCTCCTTGTTCATTTTCTTCCTCTTACTCCTATCCCTCCTCTCCACCTTTTTCTTTCTCTTCTCCTTCCTCCTCCTACTACTACTACTACTCCTCCTCTTCCCCTTCATTATCTTCAATCATCATCATCATCCTTTGTGTACTTCTTTTTCTTCTCTTCCTCCTATTCCTCCTTCTCCTCCTCCTCTTCTACCTCAGAGAGAGAGAGAGAGAGAGAGAGAGAGAGAGAGAGAGAGAGAGCGAAAATGGGTGATGATGACGGATTGGCCTCAGGTCGCATGGCCCATCGGTTACCATGACAACAGGATGTCACCACGGGGTCGGAACATCCATCAAACAATGCAGGAGAACAAACCCTGCCGTCGCCACCAGCTGGCACTGAGTGGCACTTCCGACGGCGGCGCTGGCTAAAAGGAGAGAGGAGGGAGGAAGAGGGGAGGAGGGAGGGAAGAGGGAGAGGAGAGGGGAGGAAAGAGGGGAGGGGAGGGAGAGGAAGAAGGGAAGGAGATAGAAGGAGGAAGGGAGGAAGAGGGAGAGGGAAGGAGGATGGGAGGGAAGAAGAGGATGGGTAGGGATGGTAAGCAGAGGGAGGGAAGAGAGAATGGGAGAGAGGAAAAAGACAGAGAATAGTGAGGGTGAGTGAGGTTGAGTAAAGCAAACTCGTCCAATATAGATGTTCAGCATAACTGTTACCAAGTAATGCTAGACCAAAGATAATGATAGAGAGAAAGAAGAGAGAGAGAGAGAGAGAGAGAGAGAGAGAGAGAGAGAGAGAGAGAGAGAGAGAGAGAGAGAGAGAGAGAAGAGAGAGAGACAAAAAAAAGAGAAGATAAAAAAAAAGAAAGAAAGAGAGAGGGAGAGAGAGAGAATGAGTGAGTTAAACAAACTTGTTTAATATGCACGTTTAGCATAACCAAAGAAAACAAGCGTAATGGACGAGGACCGTTTCGACGAGAGAAGAAAGATAAGGGAAAGAGGAACAAAGCATTGCCAAAAAAGGGGAGCATATGCTACGTGGTTAATTAGAGTTTAATGAATGCCAGAACGAGGGCCATATGGATGCGCGAGATGTCGGATTAGGGCCGGGAAAGGGAGGCGAAGGGAGCGGGTGATTTAGGTAATGGCATTGCAGGTGCTTTTCTGGTGTGGGGGAGGGAGGGGAGGGAGGGGATGGGAGAGGTTGGAGCTTTAAATCCTTCGCGGTTCCTTTTCTCGCCTTCACCTCTTTCTTTACGCTCTGCTCCTTTCCCTCTCCTTTGCTCCTCTTTCGCTCCTCCTTTTTTCCGCTTTTTATTCTCCTTTTCTCCTCTTTCGTTCTTCCTTTTCTCTGCTCTTTATTCTCCTTTACCAAACCGACTATCGTTGTGTCCCTTTCCCTCCCCCTTCCCCTCGCTCTCCCCCACCAGCGAAGTACATGTTGACATGTGGGGTCGGGGAGGGCGCAGCGGCCGGGTGGGCGGGTGGGCAGCGGTGGGCAGGGGGGAGGGGTGGGGGGAGCCCGGCGCGGGACCGTGAGAACTGCAACCGCCCGCCCCTCCGCCGCGGGTGTCGGGCGCTGCCGGGGGCGTGACACCACCACAGCCGTCCTCTGGCCCGTCCCCCCCCCCATCATCGCATTCCTCCCCCTGGGAACTTCTTGGACGTCGGAGGAGGAGGGAGTGGGCGCAGGCAGGGGGCGTCCTGAAGGTTAAGGGCGGAGGACGACGTGGATTCGCCCCCTGCTCCCCCTCTCACCTGACGAGGGAATGCGAGTCGGGTATGAAGCCGGAAGGTACACCAGCTCCCTCGCCCACCCTCCCTCCCCCTCCGTCTTTCTCCCCTCTCCACTGCCCCTTTCCTTCCTCACCTCCCTCCCCTCTCCTCCGCTCTCCTTTCCTCCGTCCTTCCCCCCCTCTTTCCTCCGCCTCCCTCCCCTCTCCTCCACCTCCATCCCCTTCCTCTCTCGTCCTCCACCTCCTTCCCTCCGTCCTCTTTCCCTCGCCTCCCTTCCCTTCTCCGCCTCTCCTTCCTCCGTCCTCTCCCCTGTCCTCTCCTCCTTCCTTCCTCTCCCTCCGTCCTCTTTCCCTCTCCTCCACCTTCTCTCTCCTCCACCTCCCCTCTCTCTAACTCTCCTTCCCTCCGTCTTTCTCCCCTCTTTCCCTCCGCCTCCCTCCTTTCCTCCACCTTCCCTCTCCTTCCTCCCTCCCCACTCCATGTCTGCCCCATGACGTGCCCTCTAGTGACAGGAGCAGAAGCAAAGATGACACATTTTACGACTGAACCGCGTCTTGTATACCTGTTTCTTTTCCTTTATCCGTTCTCTCTCTGTTCCTTTCTTCTCATATGTGAGTTTTCTTGTTCCCGTTATTTTTACCTCTTTCGTCACCGCAGGTAAACAAAACAAAGAGAGTGACAGCTGTCTAATTGAATAAGCAAGACTTTCCCCGAAATAAGGGTGACAAAGCTGTTTGCTTGTTTGTCATCGCGAAGGGGGTGGGAAGAGTTGGAGAAAGGGTGGAGGCGGGAGGGAAGGGAGGGAGAGAGTGGGAGAGGGAAAATGAATAGTGTAAGAATAGGTCCCGTTTTCTATTTTTCTAGCCCTTCTACCATGGCCATAATAACTATCCTTCCATGATTACCATAGCTGTTGTTGCTATTTCTACATCTGAATCTGCTTACGAAACCGTCCTGCAACTTCAGCTGCTTTAAATCCCCTTTCGCAGTCTAGCTAGTTCTTGTTATTCCGGCATTCTCTCCCTCCTTCATTTTCTCTTGCTCGTTCCCCTGCCCCTCTTTCGTTCTCTCTACCCCCGCTCCTCCTCTCTTTCTGTCGCCGTTTCTCTACTTTACTCTTTTCATCATCTCTCCTTCCTTGTATGCCTCCCTCCCTCACCAACCTTCCCTCCACCCTATCTCTTTCCTTCCCTCGTTTCCCTCCTCGCCCCTCCCCCAAGTCCCTCCTCTCCCTCTCCTCCATCCATATCGCTTTCTTTCTTCATTTTCCTCCTCCTCCTACTCCTTCCCCCTCACCCCTTTCCCCCTCACCCCTTTCCCCTCTCCCTTTCCCTCTCCCCTCTCCCCTCTCCCCTTCCCTCTTCCCCTCCCCTCCCCTTTCCCCCTCACCCTTCCCCATTCCTCCTTCCCCTCCCCCCCCTTCCTCCTCCCCACTGAAAGGAAATGCAAATGGGAAAGTCAATGGGACTATAATTGTAACGGCTGCTGGAGGGGGGAGGGGGAGGGGGGGATAACATTACAGGTTGGAGGCCTACCGAGGCGACCTTCCTTCGCCCGAGACAGATCAAGGAGGTGACACCCGACGCCCCGACGTCCCGTGGGAGCCTGGTTAAAACCCCATTTTCCGTCGCTGAAACAAGTGTGTGTTTTGTATATACCGGGGAGAGATTTTACGGCGGGAAGACGGGGGCGAAAGAACATAAACAGATGGTTCCATACATATACACAATCTGAAGTACGCGGATGGCTATGCATACACACACGCACGCACACACGCACGCACGTACGTACAACACATGCACGCACACACATGCACCACACATGCACACACATGCACACACATGCACACACACATGCACACACATGCACACACACACACACACATGCACACACACACACACACACACACACACACACACACACACACACACACACACACACACACACACACATGCACACACACACAGCACACACACATGCACACACACACACACACACACACACACACACACACACACACGCGCATAGACCCATGGATATGTACAGAATATACATACAAGAAGTGTTTGCATCTACAAGATAGATCCATGAATAAGCACATAAAGAAACTAACACACTCGGAAGTGAGCGCACAGAAAACCACTCCTGACTGATTACACACTATAATACCTGTAATAGCAATACTAAGTGTAATAGTTGTAATAGTAATGTCTTGGGAAGGGGGCGGAGGAGGGGGGGAGGAAAGGGTGAAGAGGAAGGGAGGGAGGTAAGGGGGGGGGGGGAGAGCGAAAGCCCGGGAAAGAGGTAGCTCTCGCTCGCCTCCTCCCCTTCCTCCCTCCCTGCCTTCTTCCTCCCTCCTCCCCTTCCTCCCTCCCTCTCCTCTCCCTCCCTCCTCCTCCCCTCCTCCTCCCCCCCCTCCCTCCTCCCTCCTCATCCTCCCCTCCCTCCACCCATTTGCTCAGGTATCTCCGGGTGCCGTCGAGATTAGCGTAGAATTACCCCACTTTCGTTCGCGGAGTGATGAGCGATGGCGGTGTAATTACGGTGTCCCCACTCCTCCTCCTCCTCTTCTCCTCTTCTTCCTCCTATTCCTTCTCTAACCCCTAGTCCTCCTCCTCTCCCCCTCTTTCTTCTCTAACTCCTTCTCTTCCTCATCCTCTTCCTCATCCTACTCCTCCTCATCTTTCTCCTCTTCCTCTTCTCCTCCTCCTCCTCCTCCTCTTTCTCCTCTTCTTCTTCCTCCTCCTCCTCCTCTTCTCACCTCTCTTCCTCCTTCTTCCTCCTCCTCCTCCGCTTCTCCTCTGCCTCGTTTTGTCTTCCACCCGGCAGTGAAGTGTTCATATCTAATGATATATATTATGTATATGATATGATATATGATATATATGATATGATATACTATAGTGTGTGGATATGTAGCTATACCTATATCTATTTATTTATCTATACATATATGTGTGCGTGTGTGTGTGTGTGTGTGTGTGTGTGTGTGTGTGTGTGTGTGTTGTGTGTGTGTGTGTGCGTGTGTGTGTGTGTGTGTGTGTGTGTGTGTGTGTGTGTGTGTGTGTGTGTGTGTGTGTGCGTGCGCGCGCGCGTGTGAGTGAGTGTGGTGTGTGCACGAGTGTGTGTGTGATGTCGGTTACGTTATCGGCGTATGATCAGGTCGGGAAGGGCCGCTGATGATAGGTCTCCCCAGGCGGTCGAGCCAATGCCGACTCCTCATTACGACGATGATGTAAAGGATTCTCGCTAATTAATATGACTGCCCTCCCCCCCCCTCCCTACCAACCCCTTCCCCATCTTCTATCATCCCTCCCTTCCTCTTCTCTCCCCTCCCCCTTCATTAAATAGGAGTAGGGGGAGGAGGGGAAGGGGAAGGGTCTGACCTACGTGGCTATTGCTATGTCCTTTTTCTCTTCCTATCTTTCCTTCTCATCTCTTCCGTGACCTTCTCATTTCTTTCCTATTTTTTATTTTCTCTTTCAATCAGCTTATCTACCGCCGTCTCGGTATCTGCTGCCTCATCCACACCCTTACCTGCCTCCTTAATCTACCCATGTCTACCCCTGTTTTCCACTTGCAGTATCTAATTTTGAATCTTAAGATCTGCCTGTCCTTTTTCCATAGCCACGTCAGTATCATTTTCCTGGTACTTCTACCTTTTTGAACTTAAATCTACTCGAGTCTACCTATTTTACAGTTGCAATATCTGCTCTTCAATCAAGGCCTACATGTTTGTTTGTTTTTTCTCTTTTTCTTCTTTTGCTCCCTCCTCCTCCTCTTTCTTTTTCTCCTCTTTTCTTCCTCTCCTCTCCTCCTTCATCTCTCCCCTCCCTCCTCCTCCTCTCCTCCTCCTCCTCCTCCTCCTCTCTCCTCCTCCTCCTCCTCCTCTCCTCTGTCAGCATAGCATCTAACATCATTTCGCTCCAGCCTCCGTGTCTTCAGCCCCATCTGCCTTTTTCACTTTTTTCCCCTTTACGACATAAATCTCCTCTTCGCGGGTCGCAGAACAGGGGATTCGCGTGCTGCCTCGTCCTCGGGGGAACTGCGGCTCTTTTTATTGTCGTTTTTTGCTCGTCCTTTTCGTTTGCTGGAGTGAAATTCTCTTTTTTTCTTTATTTTCGACTTTCTCTCGTCGTCTTTTTCCCTGTTCCGTCTTTCGTCTCGTTATCCCCTCTCCTCCCCTCCCCCTACCCGCTTCCCATCCCCCTCTCTGTTTCCCCACCTCTCCCCCTTCTCTCCCTCCCCCCACATCCCGCTCCATCTCCATCATCGCCTTATCCTTCTCCTCTCTCCCTCCCTCCCTCCCTCCTCCCTCCTCCCTCCCTCCCCCCTCCCTCCCTCCCTCCCTCCCTCCTCCCCCTCTCCGTCCTCCCCCCCCTCTCTCCCCTCGCTCTCCTTTCATCCCCATCCCTCCCTCCCTCCTTCGTGTGCCCCCATATCCTCACACACAAAAAATGGCCGGCTATCGCGCCCTGGGTGTTGCGCCGGTCACCTGCCCCTTTCTGGCCGACGATTCCGCGTAGGGGGAGGGGCAGGGAGGGGCAAGGAGGGAAAGGAAGGTGTTATTAAGGTAAGCGAGAGAAGGGGATTAAGGTAAGGAAGAGGGGGATAAGGGAAGAGAGAAGCCGATTGCGTATAATCAGTGTAAAGCAAAGTGGATTAGATTCCAGGTACTTTCTACTTTTCCTCCTCCTCCTCCCTCCTCTTCCTCTTCCTCTACCCTTCCCTCGGTCTTCTTCTTCTCCCCTCTCCTCTCTCCTCCTCCTCCTCCTACTCCTCCCTATTCTCCTCTCCTTCTCCTCCTCTACCCCTCCTCCTCCTCCTCCTCCTTCTCCCCCCTCTCCTCTCCTCCTCCACCCTTCCTCCTCCTCCTCCCCATCCTCCTCCCCCTCCTCCTTACCCTACCCCTACCCTCCTCCCCCTCTTCTTCTTCTTCTTCTCCTTCAACATAAATCAAATAGACTGCATTCCGGTTCCTTCGGCCGAACTTTTTCCCCCACGGACCCCCCCCCCCACCTCCGCTCCTTCCCGCGGGTCGAGGGGAGATCGGCTTTCGGCTTTCGGCTTTGGTGTTGCTCTTCGCGTGTGTGCCCCCTTCCCTCCCCCCTCCTTCGTTTTAAACCGCTCTTTCCCTTCCTCCTTTTCTGTCTTTCTTTCTTCCGTTTCGCTTCCTCCCATCTCGCTTTTCTTAATTCCTGATTATTTTGATTTAGTCTGATCTCTTCTCCTTTCTCTACCCTCAGTACTTCCTCTTCCTTCTTATCTTCCTCCTTCTCCTCCTCCTATTCCTATTCTTACTCCTCCTCCTCCTTCTCCTCCTCCTCTCCTACTCTTTTTTTTTTACTCGTCCTTCTCCTCATCCGCTTTCGCCTTTTCTCTCGTATTATTATTATTATATTATTATTATTATTATTATTATTATTATTATTATTATTATTATATGCCTATCCTCTCCTCCCCTTCCTCCTCCTCTTCCCCTTCCTCCTCCTTCCTCTTCTTCCCCTTCTCCTCCTCCTCTGCTTATTTTTCCTCCTTTTACCCCCCACCCCCCTCCGCCATTCATCATCAGCTGATTGATCCAACACTCGACCCGCGAAGATAATTAACCGCGAATTGATGGTGATACGACGTGTGTGACGATGATAATTGTGTTCGGCGGTGATGATGGGGCTAGGGGGGGGGAGAGGAGGACCCGAAGGAGGAGGAGGGGGAAGGGGGAGGAGGAGGAGGAGGGAGAGGGGGGGGGGGAGAAAGCGGAGGAGGAGGGGAGGAGAAAGCGGAGGAAAGGAGAGGGAGAGAAAGGGGAGGAGGAGGAGGAGAGGAGAAGGAGGGAGGGGGAGGAGAAGGAGGGGGAGGGGGAGGAGAAGGAGGAAGTAGAGGAGGAGGAGGAGGGAGAGGGAGAGTGAACAATCATTAACGTTTTCTTCGTAAGGCTTTGTGTGATAACGTTTGTGTGGTGGTCGTAGGCCGAGGAAACGTCACGCAAGCCTGCTTTTTTTCTTCTTTTTAAGATTAATGATGCTGGCGATGATGACTGCAACAACGACGCTAATTTATGCAATGCGAAAGGTGATAAAATGTTCACTTGGGTGTATTAGGGGGAGGCAGGACGATAGTGTGTGTGTGTGTGTGTGTGTCCGTGTGTGTGTGTGTGTGTGTGTGTGTGTGCGTGTGTGTGTGTGTGTGTGTGTGTGTGTGTGTGTGTGTGTGTTTGTTTTATGTCTGTCTGTCTGTATTCCATTCAGCCGCCCTCTCCACGAAGCAACTTCGGGAAGAAGGAGAACCTCCTTGTCCTGACCGCATCCTTGTCCTGCACTTGGTTATCTGGGAGGGATCTTGATTAAGGAATGTGTCCCGGGTCAGTGAAGCAACGCGGGGAGGAAGCCGGGGAGGAGGAGGGAGAGAGGCAAGGAGGGAAGGAGGGAGGGAGGGGAAGGAGGGAGGGAGCGAGAGAGGCAAGGGGGGAAGGAGGGAGGGGGGAGAGAGAGAGCAAGGGGAAGAAGGAGGGAGGGAAAGAGAGAGGGGAGAGAGAAGGAAGGAGGGGAGGAAGAGAGAGGGCCAAGGAGGAAGGGGGAAGAGAGAGAGCGAGGGAGAGAGCAAGGAGGAAGGGGAAAGAGAGAGAGCGAGGGAGAGAGGCAATTGGGGAAGAAGTGAGGGAGGGAAAGAGAGAGAGCGAGGGAGGAGGGCAAGGGGTAAGGAGGAAGGGAAGAAGAGAAGATGGGAGGGAAATAGAGAGAGAAAAAGAGTCTAAATATATAAAAAGAGATGCTTAAAGGCTGAGGAAAAGGAGGGAGGGAGGGAAAGAGGCAAGGGGGAAAAAGGAAGGGAAAAAGAGGTAGAGGGGGATAGGAGGGAGGGAAGAAGAGTGGGTGGAAGGGAATAAGAGAGGGCGAGAGGGAGACAAGGGGGAAAGGAGGGAGGGAGAGCAATGATGAAAATGAAGATGAAAGGAACTCGCAATCTTTGGAAAATATAAGAGAAAGAAATAATTAAATACATACGAAAACCACGATTACTGAAAGTTACATTAAAAATTAACACTGACATCGACTCTTTTGGCCACTCGAGCTTAAAAGGGCGAGATATAAGAACAATGTGCAATCGAAAGATAGGAAGTAAAGAGCACTGGTCAGATTTCATTTGTCTTGAGGAGGAGGCGAAAGAGAGGCGGAAGAGGTGGATAATGTAGGGTGAAGAGGATGGTTATGGATGGCGGATCAGGATCAGGGAAGAGGAAAGGGAGGTCACGCACACATAAAACATACATACACGCGCGCATAGACACGCACACAAACACGTGCGGATACACGTACGTACGCACAACACACACACACACTAGTGAATAGATTCGTATTTTTTTATATCATATATTACAAAGTACTCTGTGTGTATATATATGATTATGTGCAGATTTTCGTGTTAGAGAGGCTTATATGTAATAAAGTCTGCAGACGTTAAACAGACCAGCAAAAAACAACGAAAATATCGTTCACTAGACTAGCCCTCTCCCTCCCTTCCGCCCACCCCCACCCCCTCTCCTTTCCCTCCCTGCGCCCACCCCACCCCCTCTCCTTTTCCTCCCTCCTCCACCACCGCCCTCTCCCTCTCCCTCCCCTCCGCCACCACCCACCCCCCTCTCCCTCCCCTCCGCCCCAGCCCCGCCCTCCGTCGGTTCAAAACGCTGTGCGGGCGGGCGGTTATATTAACGCTCATTCGCCTATCGCTATTTTTAGGCAGCGCGGGAGGAGTGCACGGAAATTCGAACACTGAAGAACCACTTGGCGGAATGAAGAGGTTCTTCAATCAGCGAAATGATCGGTCTTAACCTCTTGCACCTCGTCTCCCCTCTCTGACCCCCTAACCCCCCTCGCCACCCCTTTGTCTTCTGCCCCCCCCCCCTCCAGTCCCTCCCTCACCTCTTGTTCTTCTTTCCCACTCTAATCGCTCCCTCCCTCACCCTCTTGTTCTTCTTTCCCCCTTCCACCCCCCCTCCTCCCCCCCCCTCTAGTCTTCTCTACCCCTTCCAATCCCCCCCTCCCCCCACCCTCTTGTTCTCCTCTCACCCCTTCCCTGACCTCTTTTGACCCCCACCCACCCCACACTCAACACTCCGACCCCTCTGACCTCGTCCGTCCCCTCGCCGACCCGATTTCGTCTCCCTTCGTGTCTCTCTTCCGTTTATTCCGTCTGTTCTGTCTCCCCGGGTGCCCTTCGTCGCTCCTCGGCCACGGGGACTTCGTTACCCAGATATTTCCTGGGTTTGTCCTTCGCTTTACCTGTCCCCTTTGCTCTCTGTCTCCCTCCCTCTCTGTCTGCTGGTCTGGCTGCTGAACTCTCTGTCTCTCTCTTTATATCTATATCTATCTAGCTGTAGGTCTGTCTACTCAACTGTGTGTCTTTATCTATATCTATCTATCTGTCTGTCTATTTGTTATCTGCTGGTTTGTCTGTTTAACTATTTGTCTCTCTCTTTATCTATATTTATATCTATCTATCTCTTTATCTATATCTATCTATATGTAGGTCTGTCTATTTAACTATGTGTCTATCTATATCTATCTATCTGTGTATGCCTACTCAACTATGTGTATTTATCTATGTCTATCTATCTGTAGGTCTGTCTACTTAACTATGTGTCTGCATCTATATCTATATCTATCTATCTGTCTGTCTATTTTGTGGATTATCTATTATATTTTATCTAACTCTACCTCTGTGTCTCTTTCTCGATCCTTCTCCTTCCCTTCATTTTTCTTTATAGTTTTTTTTTCTTTTTCTCTTTCTTTTGGGAGTTAGTTACTTTACCTGAAGAGGGAAATTGCCAGGTAAAAAAAAAGGGTTTCACTCGAATTCAAAACTCCCGAGTGGAATGTGTGAAGGTGGGTGGGAACGGGTGATCCACGGGACGGGTGTGATAGTGTGAACACCCATTTGACCGCAGAAGTGTGGGGGGGTACCAGGGCGAGGGTGGTTTCGGTCTTCTTTCTATCCTCCTCTTTACTCTCTCGTCTGTGCCCTCCCCTTCTTCCTCGGGTTTCTGTTACGTCCCCTCCTCTTCTTTCTCTTTTCGATTGTCGTTCGTTAATTTCTCTTTGTTTCCTTTTTCTTTGGCTCTTCTCCGTCGCACTGGCAGACCTCTCTTGTCTCCTTGTCATTCTTCATCTTTCTCCTTATTCACCACCCTCGCTTTATCTCTTTCTTCTTCCACGCTAATTCTCATTCTCTGCGTTCACCTCCTCTCTCTCCTCCAACCTCTCCTTCCTCTCCCTTTATCTCTCTCTCTCTTCTTCTCTGATTTGTCACCTGAAAGGCCCCGTTTCACTTCTCCCTGTGCCACCCCCCACCCCTCCCCTCTAGTGCCTGACCCTCTTGACCCTTCCTGACACCGCTCACGACGCCTCAGAAGCTCTTTTGATGCTGGGTCTCGGTTGGCACTCATGAGGGGCGTGGCACTCATCCCTAACTTGGCACTTAGGGGAGGCCGGGATATGCACCCAGGGCACGGCTATGATTCATCTCCTTATCTGTCTCTCGCTCTCGCTCTTCTTCCTTGCTTCCATCCTCCTCCCCCACACACCTCTCTTTTTCCTTGCTTCTTTTCTCTCTCTTTCTTTCCTTCTTCTCTCTCTCTCTTTCTTTCCTTCTTCTCTCTCTCTCTCTCTCTCTCTCTCTCTCTCTCTCTCTCTCTCTCTCTCTCTCTCTCTCTCTCTCTCTCTCTCTCTCTCTCTCTCTCTCTCTCTCTCTCCTCTCTCCCTCTCTCTCCCTCTCCTCCCTCCCTCTCCCTCCCTCCCTCCCCTCCCTCTCTCTCCTCTCCTCCCTCCCTCTCTCTCCCCCTCCCTCCCTCCTCTCCCGTCTCCCCCTCTCCTCTCTCTCTCCCTCCTCTCTCCCCTCCCTCCCTCTCTCTCTCCTCTCCTCCCTCCCTCCTCCCTCTTTCCTCTCCCTCCCTCCCTTTCTCCCTCTCCCCTCCCCTTTTCCCTTCGCTCCATCCCTTTCCTTCCCTCCTCTCCTCACTCACACTCTTTTTCTCTTTCTCTCTCCATCTCGCTCTTCCTTTTCCCTTCGTCAATCTTTTAATATTTATTTCTCCTTTGGCTCGTGTGTCTTCCTTCCTCCCTTGCTATCTCTTAACTCATCTCGCATTGTGCACGTAACTTTCTTCTTATCAGTCCCTTAGAATGGTTTGAAAGGGCGATTACAGGACATAGGGACTGACAAGAGGACATGACAAAGTGATTTTGTGTGAGGGGGAGGGGGAGGGGGGGAGAGGAAATACAGGACATGGGTATGGGCGTGTCCCGACGGATACGATAAGGAAGGCCGGCCAGGTAGGACAAGGCACGTGCTCTCCCTTTCCCCCCTTCGCCAGCCCACCTTCTCCAGCCCCCCTCCTTGCCGCCCTCTTCCTCTTTCTCTTGCTCGCTGTCTGTTTTTCCCCCTCCTCTCCCTCTCGTTGTTGTTCTCTCTCTTCTCTCCCTCCTCATCTCTGCCCCCTCCTTCCGGTGGCCCCGTAACGTTTGGTATTAGATTGTTGCTTTTTTTCTTTCTTTCCGTCTTTCTTTCTCTCCTCTTTTCCACCCTGTTCGTTATCTAGCGTCGAAGGCTGGCCATCAGGATCGTATTTGGCGCTTCGATTAACAGGATCTTGGCGCTGAGACGGCGATTTGATTTTAATTGCCCGGTGATTTATCTGTCGTATCTGCGCGCGTGGGCGGGGCCGGCGCTGGAGGGCGAGGTGGCTATCGGGCCCGGAATTCGCCCTGTGGGAAATGTCCTTTTTTTCTTTCTTTTCTTCTTTCTCTCTTATTTCGTCTTCGCTCTCTCGGGTGATGAAGGCATGCAGGCGTCGGCGACATGATGATGGGCGTGAGGGCGTTGTTGTGTCTGCGGGCGCGGGCGTGACCAGTCTGAAAAGGCGACCTTGAGATTATCGTTGGAGGTTAAAACGTGTTGTTAGCGATCGGTGCCTTTTTCTTCTTCTCTTTTGGTGGCCTTGATGATGAGGATAATCCTTTTGTGGAGGAATGTTGATATTTTTTCCGTCCTGACTTATTCATGATTACTGTCCTTGTGAAGACAGAATTAGCCCAAAGGTGAAGGGCTTATCATCTGCTGCATAAACAATTTACGAGACGCAGCTGGAGTGCCTTTTTCCTGTACTGATATTGCATCCTGTTGCTTCGAGTTTCCGGTTATTTTTCGACGGACTTTCCGTTACGTTACGGATTTCGGGTCAATCAGAGGACGTGGGTGAAAGGACCCGGATGTGTCGGCGAACGGATTACCAAGCAACAACGCAAATGAAAGGTTCGGTAATACTACATGCGTTTCCCTGGGATAGGGAAATGTTGGCCAGGGCCATTCCGAGGCTTTCGTCGGAGCCGCGTGTCCCCGCGAGAGGGTTATCCGAGAGGAATTCCACGGCCATTTGCCTGCGTCAGAACACCTCGTCGCTCATTAGGATCGCGGACTCGACACGCTCGGGAGATAAGGAGGCTCGGGGCCGCGCGCTCTCAGGGAGACGAAAGTCCTGTTCGAGATTTCTCGGTCGCAGGTTGTCATGGCGGCCCTCGGCTTATCGTGGCTCGGTCGTGGCTCTCGGGCCATTGAGGCGTCCCTCGGCGACCTTGTGGCTCTGATGGATAGCAGGTGAAGGCTGGCGAGGCCTCCTCCGCGGCGCCGCCTCACGTTACGCAGCTGATGGATCGCCGGGCCGCTGCAGGTGACGCCCGCGTGCATTGTCTTCGCGGGTGATAGATACACTCGGCCAGCCCCCGCCGCCCCCCGCTGCGGGAGCCACGTTTGGCCGGAGGAGCGCTACCGCATTTGCCTTCCTCGCTGGTCTCCGAGCCCCCGTTCCCCCCTCATTCCATCCTCTCCTTTCTCTCCTTGACAATCTCTGTAAATCTCTTTTCGTCACAAGAAAGTTTCGACACTCATTGTCTAAGATCTGCGCCAGATTTAGAGATAGTGCGAGTGACACCGATGATAGTTTAGTTTCTCTCTTTGCGTGAGTCACTGAGACACAATACAACAAAAGGGACGCAAGCGTTTTAATTTTACCAATCTCGCTGCGGTGTATTATGCGTCGCCTAACCGGAAAATAGAGCCCTGAGCCACATCGCCGTCTTGCAGCAGATCTAAAAGTTACTCACTGGAAAAGGCTTCCGGCGCTATTGTTTACATATCGCAGACCTTGAACCGATTTAGAACATTATGAATCATTATCGGACTTACAGCTATTGTCGTCAGTGCCTTTCATACTGTTGTTTCTTTCTTTCTTTTTTGCTTGTGCCACTTAGAAAATTGGCGGCTGTGTAATGACACGCTGAAGGTCGCATTTTCAATCGTCTGGTAATTTTCTCGATTATTGTCATCACAGAGAGGTTATGTAGTCTGTCAGCACTTATCATTTTGTTATATTTTCTTCGTCCCAGGAGACTTTCACAAAGGCGCAGAAAAGTGGCCGCCCCGACGCTAAACAAACACCGGCGCACTTTTATCGGGTCATCTGTTTTCGGCGGAGGGGGGGGGCGGCCCGCGATCTAAAAAGCCGGTCAGGTGCACAACAAGAGGCTATTTCGCTCGACCCGTTAATCGGACCCGGCCTTGGCGCTTCTCTGGGGACCGCGATCGCCCCGCCGCATCACTGGCTCCTTTGAGAGCGGTTGGACGCGGAAAGAGGAGGCTCTTGAGAGGGGGAGAGTCCCTTAGACCCTCTGACGGCGGAGGAAGAGGGAAGGGAGAGGAAGGGCCCGAATAAGGAGGTATAAAGGGAACCCTTGACACGGCGGCGAGGATCACAAGTGGCTCCGGTGATGGAAAGGCAAGACGTCGCTTTTTTTTTCTTCCTTTTCTTCTTGACGACCGCGGCGAAAGTGCGAATCGCCAGTATGTAAACCGACGTCGTTTCCAGGTGATGTCATCGTGGGGTTTCCGGGATGCACGGCTCTGTAAATGTTGTTCTTGGAAGCGGCTATTTTCAGCTCGGGGAAAGCCCAGGAGAAGGGGAGGTCGGGTGGGCGGGGGCGGATGGGTGGGCGGGGGAGGGGAGTTAAGACTCGTGCTCCGATAGGCAGTATCTCGGCCTCATCTTGACCCTCGCCTCTCCCGCGTCGGCCTCGTGAGTCACTCGCTCGCTCGCTCACCCCGCGCTGACCCCGCCCCCGCCCCCACCCCCGCCTCGCTCCCGGCCCGCTCTGCTTTCCCCGGAATACCCCTTATATATGCGGCGCATATATATGTATGTATGTATGTATATATATATTATATATATATATATATATTATATATATATATAATATATATATATATATACATATGTATTTTTTTCTTTTATATATATATTATATATCTATATATATGCGCGCGCGCTTTTCTCTCTCTCTCTCTCTCTCTCTCTCTCTCTCTCTCTCTCTCTCTCTCTCTCTCTCTCTCTCTCTCTCTCTCTCTCTCTCTCTCTCTCTCTCTCTCACTCTCACTCTTTTTTCTTTCTCTTTCCTTTTCTGCGTGTATCTCTCCCACCCTCCATTCCTTTCTCTGTAAGGTCTTATCTTCGCCGATCTTCTGAAGTGTTTCCTGACAGTTGTTTTTGATTCCTATCGCTGCATCTTTTGTTTATGAATGAGGGAAATGGCGTTTTCTTTTTTCGGCAGCATCGTGGAGAATGTTTCCATGCATATATTTGCCGGAAAATATGGTGGAGAGTGTTTTTAGGAAGGCGAGAAGAAGCTTTCGAAAATCAATTAGATTTGTTTTTTTTTCCTAGCTAGAAGATGAGATGGTCGTCAGCTGTTTCTAACTTTGCTGAGACGTATAGTTAAGAGTGTAAAGCATCTATGTTTTTATTGATAGAGGTATTGCAACGTTGACTATGAGGCTACTTTTTCCGCTCGTCTTTTCTTATTGGCTGAGATTTTTTTCTTTTCTTTTCTTTTTCGGGGATATTTGCCCTTTCCTCGCTGTTCCCTTCATCGTCTCCTCCTCCTCCTCCTCATTTTCGTCTTCCTCAATTCCGTCTTCCTCCTTATTTTCTTCTTCGTCTTCTTATTCTTCTTCCTCCTCCTCCTCTTCATTTTCCTCTTCTTCTCCTCCTTTTTTTCCTCTACCTCTTCTCTTCCTCATGCCCTTTTGCCTCCCTCTCCTTCCCTCTTCTCGTTGCCTTCTTAGTCCTCCCATCCACCCCTTTCCCCCACTCACCTCATCCTCCTCTCCGGGCCTTCTTCTCCCCCACCCCTTTTTCCTCGGCCCCTCCCTCCTCTTCCCTCCTTCCTCCTCCTCTCTCCCTCTCTCCCTTCCCCTCCCTCCCTCCTCCTCTCTCCCCTCCCTCCCTCCCTCCTCTCCTTCCCTCCCCTTTCTCCTCCTTCCTCCCTCCCTCCCTCCCTCCTCCCTCCTTCATCCCTCCCTCCCTCCTTTCCCTCCTCCTCCCTCCCTCCCTCCCTCCCTCCCTCCCTCCCTCCTCCTCTCTCCTTCCCCCTCCCTCTGAGATAAGAGCGGCCAGGTGATCACGGCGAAGATAATCATCCCGAACATTCCATGGCGATTCCTGTCGGCTTCTGTTCCTTCTCTGGCGTGTTTGGATGTTTGATTGGTGTTTGTTACTTTCTTTGCTTGTTAATCCTTTTTGTTTTGTTTTTCTTATTTCTGTGTTTCGATTATTGTTTATATGTGCACATATATTTTTTTCTTGTTTTTTTTTTTTTCCCTTTTTTCTCATTCCATCATTCCTTTTCGCTCTATCCCCCTCCTCTTCCTATGTTTTTTTTTCTTGTTCTGCTTTCGTCATTCCTTCTGGCTTTTTCTTCCCCTCCTCTTCCTATGTTTTTTTTTTTTTTTTTTTCCGTCCTTTTTTCTCTCTTTTGATTTATTCACATCCCCGCCCTTTCCTCTACCCACCCACGTAGCATAACTGCAGTGCACTCTCCTCCCGCCTGCACTTTCTCTTTATCCCTTCTCCTTTCTTCTCCTCTTTCCTCTTCCCTCTTCGTTATCCACACCCTGTCACAGGAAGAAAAAAAAATAAATAGATTAAAAGAGGAACAGATTGAACTATTTCTCCTGAACAAAAGCAGATCTCCTTCCTTCCTTTGCTCTCGAGTGACCTGGCAGCGCAAAAGGTCACGTCATCGAGGGCTTTCACACGTAATTGGGGCGTTTGTGGCACGTCCGTTTCACACCTTGCACGTGACATGTCTGGGTACGTGACATATGCCTGGTTCTCCGTCGCCGGGGCGTGCGCGGCGGGTGAAATTCGGAAGGCGGGAGAAGGAGTCTTGCTTCTCCTTTTATTTTTTCTCTCTCTCTTTATCTAGGTTTTTATTGTTCGTTTTTTCGTAAATTTGTTATTCTGGTTTCATTTTTTTTTCGTTGTTTTTCTTGTCTTCGTTTCAGCTGCTTGTTGTTGTTGTTCATCTTCGCCTTCCTTCTCGTACTACTGTTGATCTTATCACTCGTACTCCTGTCTTTATCCCACGAAAGTTTTAATTGTTTCCCAAAGAAAAGAGAGAGAGGGCAGGGGTACGTTGCCCTCCCCCCCCCCCTCTGCCATATACCACCCGGGCGGGATGTGATCGAGCAGCATAATGAATCAATCGGAACTTTCACGTGGCGTCGGGGCTTCCGGCAGCGTGTGAGCGTTTTTTTTTTTTCCCTTCATCTCTCTTGTCTCTCTTTCTCTTTCTCTCTCTCTCCTCTGCGATCGACCTGAAATATCTCCTCCAGGATGGTTCTTTAGTAGGTCAAAGGATGGTGGGGGGGGGGTAGAGGATGAGGTACGGTAGCGCCCCTCCCCCGCTCCCCCCACCCTCCTCCCCGTCCCCCACCCACTCCCCCACCCTCCTCTTCGTAGCCCCATGTATTATATTGAAAGCCGCGTTTGCTGTTGTCGGCGCCGTCCCTTCTCTGGCGGTGTCGGGGCTGGCTGTCGGTCGTCGGCTTGCTCGCTTGCAATCAGCTTCTAATTGCACGCTGACGAGAGAGAGTTTGTTTTGATTCTATTCTCTCATGAGCTGGCGAGAGAGAGAGAGAGAGAAAGAGAAAGGAGAGAGAGAGAGAAATAGAAAGGGGAGAGAGAGAGAAAGAGAGAGTAGAAAAGAGAGAGAGCAGAGAGAGAGATGAGATAATGAGATGGGTTTGGATAAGGTAATGCTGTACTTTCTTTTTTTAATTTTTAGTCTGAACAAAAAAATAGATAATGAGATTAAAATGTTTTCTCCAAAGGTCATGGATTACTTTCTTTTTAATATTCAGCCGCGTGGGGGGGGGGGGTCACAGCAATTTCGACTGACGAATTGGGAATGGTAATTACGGAAGACTTGGATTGCGTGTGATTATTTCGTCCCGATGACACGATAGACGAGAGTCAGCGCTCGTGGGAGTCGTTATCAGGAGGACAATTAGTTTGCTCGGGATCTTGCGCTGACTTATTGCCGGAAGAATATCTTTGGCGAGGGGTATTAAGGGTGAAGAGATATCTGATGAGGGCAAGGAGAGGAGGGGGGGAGGTGGCTTGGATAACCCTATTCCTCCCACCTCCTCTCCCCCCCCCACCTCCTTACCCCCCCACCACCTCACCCCCACCTCCCTCCTCCCCCCACCCCACCACTTCTCTCCCCTACCTCCTCTCCCCCACCACCTCACCCCCTTCCTCACCCCACCTCCTCACCCCCCCACCACTTCCTCCCCTCCGGTACCACCTACAACAAATTGTCTCCTGACGCGGCCCGTCAGTCAATGCCGCCCCCTCCGTCGTCGCCGCCGTCAGCCGGTCGTCAGCTTTCACGGTTAATTTTTGTTTTTCATGTTTGTTTTGTTTTAAATAGATTTGACGGCGAGGTACGTGGGCTGTGGCTGTCAGTCGATTAGCTGGCATTTTTTAGTTCTCCTTTCAGCTGATATTTTTTTCTCTCGGCCCTTTTCTCTTTCTATCTATATCTATCTATCTCTCACTCGCACTCTCTCTCTCTCCCTCCTCCCTCCTTCCCTCCTTCCCTCCTTCCCTTCCTCCTCCTCCCTCCCCCTTCCCTCTCCCCCTCCTCCTCCCTCCCTCCCTCCTTCTCCCCCTCCTCCTCTTCTCTCCCTTTATCCCTCTCTCTCCCTCACTCCCTCCCCCTCTCCCTCCTTCTCACCCCCCCCCTCTCTCACCCCTCCCCCTTCCCCTTCCCACCCACGTCGTATCCCCCTAAGGAATCGCGTTGACTGGCGTTCGGCTTCATCTGGACTCTGCGGGGACTCAGTTCTTAATTAGGCCAGTCAGTCAGTCAGTCAGTCAGTCAGGGAGGCTCAGTCAGTCAGGCAGTCATTCCGCCCTTAAAGCAAGCCCTTCTAAGTACAGGGTTTGGGGTATGCATGCTGTGTGTGTTGTGTGGGTGGGTGGGCGTGGTGTGTGTGTGTGTGTGTGTGTCTGTTGTGTTTGGTGTGTGTGCTTTGTCTGTGTGTGTGTGTGTGTGTGTGTGTGTGTGTGTGTGTGTGTTATACGCTTTTGGGTGTGACCGTGTGCGTGAAATGGCCACCCGTGTCATGTGCACACCGAGATCCCCCGTGTAAGCCATCCCGCGTTAGCCTAGGTCTACTTTCCCTCGGTCTGCCTCCGGATTCACACAAACTTTGCGGTCTGCCGTCGTTGGAACTCGGCCTTAATTTGCATAATTGTGTATTGTATTATCTGTGCCGCCCCGGGGGGTGAGGGGGGGGGCTTAATTCCTGCGCGATTCTTTTGTATCGATAGAAAGCTCTTCAATTTTTAGCTGTTATTGTCTTTTCTTTCACGAGCGCTAAGTGAAACATAAAAGTGATGTATAAGGTCTGTGTGCTTTGGATATTATCATTATGTCTTATTGTTTCGGGATTGTAATATTCGAAAGCGGCAACCCTTCGATCCCCCCCCCCCAATACCCTTTCCTTACCTGCCTGCGCCTCGCGGGACGGGGAGGAAGGCGCGGGTCTCCTGTTTTTCTGTCTGTCTGTATCCCTGTCTGTCTCCTTACCAGTCTAAAGAGAGAGAGAGGCAGAGACAGAGAAAAATAATAAATAAAAAATATATATATATATAATATATATAATATATATATATATATGAAGCATATCATATATATATGTGTGTGTGTGTGTGTGTGTGTGTGTGTGTGTGTGTGTGTGTGTGTGTGTGTGTGTGTGTGTGTGTGTGTGTGATGTGACTGGAAGGAAGCGCCGCCTAGGTAGTGTTCTCGTGCTTCAGCTGATTACGGCGCCAGTGTTATTGTTTGATTTTTCCTATTTATATTCTACACTCTAAACACGCTGATTCGTGACGTCATTGGAGATTATATTCTCTGTTAGTTTTCTCTTCCTCTCATTGCCGTTACCCGATTCCTCTTTCTGATTATCCACTTCTCTCTCCTCTCCTCTGTCTTCTTCGGGCTGAGTAGAGTGCGTGTGTGTGAACGTGTGAAATTGCATAGTATAACGGACGTTTTTTTTTCCTTTTCTAATAGACAGAAATAGATTTTATTACATTTCTTTTTACCTTGCTCGTGTTTCTCCTACTCTTATGCTGGAGTGCTACAAAAAACATAATTGGGATCTGATAAAATGTCTTGTCAGCAAGTTTTTTTTTCTTTCTTTCTTTCTCTCTTTCATGGTGATTTTGCCTTTTTTTTTTTTTTTCATATATACTTTTTCTTTCCCTTTTTTTTGGTTATCATTCAGCTTGGACATGCTACCGGACTCCGCACTCGGGAGCCTTCGTGGGATTTGGCGTCACGAGTATCACAGGGTCTCGACTTTCTTTCGGGGGAGAGAGAGAGAGAGAGAGAGAGAGAGAGAGAGAGAGAGAGAGAGAGAGAGAGAGAGAAGAGAGAGAGAGAGAGAGAGAGAGAGAGAGAAGATAGTTTTAATTCCATTTGTTACAATGGATATTCGTTGCTGTAACATGCTGTCTGTTTTATTTGCTTCTAAATCTCCCCCCGTGTGCAAGGAATGGCCGGGGTTACCATCCACTGGCAGCGCCCAGGATCGAATGCAGGTCAGCAAGATTGCTAGACAAGCACGTTACCAAACTGCACAATACATAAAAAGAGGGAGAAATGTACAGAGGAGGAGACAGCTAGATTTTGATCGAGAGAGAGAGAGAGAGAGAGAGAGAGAGAGAGGAGAGAGAGAGAGAGAGAGAGAGAGAGAGAGAGAGAGAGAGAGAGAGAGAGAGAGAGAGAGAAGCGAGCAAGAGCGACAGAATAATAATAATAATAATAAGAGAAGGGTGTGCGAAATAGCATAGGAGATAACCAGGGCAAAGCAACTATTTCTTTCTCTCTGAACTGGAACAGATGCAGAGGGTCCCAACCCCGGGCAGATAAACGGACAGGAACGTGCTTGTGTAAGTGGGAAGGAATGTCCGCGTACACTCGTGGAAGGCTGCGTGTGTAGGAGATTGTCCCCCCCCCCCCTCGATTCGCGACACAGGGATGCCCGGACCCCACGCGCATCACGAGGGCCGATCGAGTGCCACGTCGAGCGAAAGGAGAAGGGAAGGAGGTGCTGCGGGTCGGGTCATCCTTCAGGTCACAAGACAGGTCAATAGACAGAGGTTCGCATTCATGTGAAGAGGATGGGCTGAGGGAAGGAGGACGGAGGCCGCGGGAAGCGTGTACGGTCATGACCTGTTCGGGAAAGTTCGGGTCTAATTATCATAGGATTTGAAAAAAAATGATGTGTTTGGAGTCTATTCCGAAGACGGATGTAGAAGGTAGTCGTGAAGTAGGAAACGATGTATGAAGTACCTACTCCCTATTCCTCCCTCCCTCTCCCTCGCTCATTACTCTCCTCCCTCTCTCCCTCTCCTCTCTCTCTCCCTTCCCTGGGCCGGGGAGGGGCTGCTAAATGCCATCAAAGACTTGGTGTGTGCGGAAGGTCCAGGCGTGCTTCCCTCGGCCGACTGCGCGATCAGTGGCCTTTGGTGTGAGTGGAGTCATGTGCCTTTTTTTTTGCTTACATTCACTATTTTTCTTTTTTCCCCCTTGACTGAGGACACTCAACAGGAGCCAGGAGAGGCGTGGAAAAGGAATTTCCTCATTACAGCTTCGCGGACAAAGGGTCCTTCTGTTCATCAAAGAAATTCTGACTCCCCCTCCCCCTCCGCGCCTTCCCTCGCTCTCACGCTCGCTCTTTCCCTTTCCATCTCGTCTTTCTGCGATTTCTCCCTCTCCCTCTCATCTTACCCGTCCTGTCTCCCGTTCCTTATTGTCCTCTTCTCCCTCTCTCCCTTCTGGTCTTTTTTTCTGTTCCCCTTCTTTGCCTTCCCCTGGAGTGCCTCGACGAGCGCGGCCTCCCCTCCCGAGGCCTCGTCGCCAAGTGATTCATTCCCGAGACCATTTGAGGTCGGCTTGCGGTCGGGCTCTGCGGAGGCCGAGCGGAGTGGCACTGCTGGCGGTGCCGGTGATGGACGCGATGGCACTGCTACTGATTGCGGCGGTGGGTTTGGGTGACGGCGGCGGTGACAGAGGTCGTGACAAGAAATATGGCGGTCGTGACAGCCCTTGGTCTTTCCAGGAGTGTGCTGACAACCTACGGGGGGTTTACAAGGTCGTGTGTCTGTCTGTCTATGTATGTGTTTGTGCGCGTTTCTCTTTATTCAGATTTGATTAATTTTCATGTGCGTGCGCGTGTGTACTTTTCATGTGAGGATGCATGCATATATCAATTCGTGGAACTGCATGTATGTGCGTAAGACCAAATGTGAGTGTGAGTGACCTTCCCTCAAGCAGGCAGGGTCGGGGGTGTGTCGGCCAACCCAAGATTCCCGGGAAAATTCTTGGAGGAGAAAAAAATAATTGCTTAAAGAGAGATGCAGTTGATGGTATTTCCTTGGAGACAGGTGTACCGACGCCCGGGTCAGCTTCTTCGTAGCTTCCAGAAAGTTTTTTTTTTTATTGTGAAATAACTTTCAAAGTATGGCAGTAGTATGAATTTTAGTTGGCTACATGTGCTTATTGTATAGAATGTCGAGTAAAGGAAAAGTACATTAGAGAGAGAGATATAGATAGATAGAGAGAGAAAGAAGGGGGGAGGGAGAGCGGAGAGAGAAAGAAAGAGATTGTGTGGGATACAGAGACAGTAAGAGAAAGAGATTGAGATAGATAGTTAGTGACGGATGATAAGAAAAATACGCAAATGATACTGACAATAGGTACTAGTTACGAACACGAATTCTGATTCTGGCACCAGCACGGCAATGCCAGTACTGATATCATAAATACTATTCGATGAACTTGACTTCGATTATATTACCCTCTTCATTAAACCCAATCCGAAACTTACCCGTGGGAAATCGGGAAATGGAACCCGGCCTCGTTCCAACGCGAACAGGCCGGGCGAGGTCGGGCGACGCGGCGGACGGGCAGAAGGGGGCGCGCTGACCTACCTTCCGCTGGTGCCGGAGACATGCGATCTGCGGCCGGTGCTCGGGAGGGCTTGATCCCCTGTGGGTCTGGCCTGCACCTCCTGTGGCTTGTGTGTGTGTTTGTGTTTTGTGTGTTTATGTGTTTGTGTGTGTTTGCGTTTGTGGTGTGTGTGTGTGTGTGTGTGTGTGTGTGTGTGTGTGTGTGTTGTGTGTTGTGGTGTGGTGTGTGTGTGTGGAGAGAGAGAGAGAGAGAGAGAGAGAGAGAGGGAGGGAGGGAGGGAAGGAGGGAGAGGGAAGGAGAGAGAGAAAGAGAGAGAATGGAAATAAATTGTTTGTCTGTCTGTCTGTCTCCGTCTTTGGTACACGAAATGAAGAGGCAGAAAGGTAGAGGAAGAGGGAAGGCTGGAGAAAGAGTGAGAGAAATGGAAATAACCGTTTGTCTGTGTCTGTCTGTCTATCTCCGTCTCTGGTACACGAAATGAAGACCTAGGGAGGGGAACCTTGTACAACCCGTTGGCCTTATATCATGAGGTTGAAACACAGTATACTGATATCTAGTTCAAGCTTGTTTCAGAGGTTTCAGACAATGTTTCTGAACATTAATGAATACACAAAGTAAAACTTGTGTTGTTTTTAATTTAATTTTATCCTCTCTTTCCCGTACCCCATTAGCCCTCTTCCCTTCTTACAGTTCCTTTCCTTTCTCCTTCCCATTCGCAGTCTTCCTCCTTCCTCTTTCCTGTCCCCTGCCACTTCTCTCCTCCCCCCTCCCTCCTCTCTTCCCTTTCTCGTCACTTCTCCTGCCCTCTCTCCCTCTCTCCCTTCTCTCTTCCCCCCATTATCTGCCCTTCACTTCCTCCTCTCCTTCCCCGCCCTCAACGTAGAAGAAACCGAGAGTGGAAAATCGTAAAAAAAAAGAAGACAAAACACACAAGACTCGTATTGCATCGCCTTTGCCTGTCATGTTCATTAATATTGTTTTTTTCTTTTTGTTCCCAGGTAAGCTTTGGTGACGAGAACGCGACCAGTGTGACCACTCCGGCGGGCGAGGTCAAGAGCGGTGAGTGTTGCCAGAAGCTTGCGTGATCGGTGTTTAATTTTTCCATGTCTGATTCATGTGAATTATCTTTTTTTTCGAGATTATGTTTACTTGCGGTTGGGGCGGGAAGGAGAGGAAGAGAGATAGAGAGAAGAAGAGAGGGGAGAGAAAGATAGAGATGAGAGAGGGAGAGAGATAGAGATAGAGGGGAGAGAGAGAGAGATAGAGAGAGGGAGAAGAGGAGAGAGAGTAGAGAGGGAGAGATAGAGGAGGGAGAGTAGAGGGAGAGAGAGAGGAGGGGAAAGGGAGATAAGTAGAAAGATAGAGAAGATAGAGATAGATAGGTAGAGGTAGAGAGATAGATAGAGATAAGACGAAGGTAGATAGAGATGAGAGAGAAGATAGAGATAGACGGATGAAGGTAGAGGTATAGAGAGGTAGATTGAAAGGATCGACAAAGATAGAGAGATGATGGATAGATACAGATATGATAGAGATGAGAGAGAAAGAGGAGGGCAGAGGGCGAGAACGACGCCACCCAAAGACAGGATCCCGACATTGAATCCTGACCCACGGCCGCCACACCGCGGGAGGAGTCGCGTCGGATTTTCCCAAAGGGCAATTCCGCTAAGCCCCATTGTTGTCGTGCCGCACCGTTAACGAGAGGAGGAGATATCAAAGGAGTACTTTATTGGCGGAGGTCGGCGGCGTAAGGAAGGGAAGGGAAGAGGGGGGAATATAAGTAAAAGTCGTAGCCAGGGCCGGAAAAATAAAAAATAAAAATCTTGTGCACCAGCGGAAGACTGTGTAACGTGTCGAATGTTGATTAAGATAGCGTAGGAAATGAGTATGTGGTGTACTTGCGTGTGTTCATGAATCTTCTTAATAATTGCTGAATGTATCCTTAACGTAAAGGATTTGTATTACTTTTGGATAAACTGCAAATTCTTATTTTTTTCTTCCCGAAGTCCAAAATATTTATCCAGCCCAGGCAATAGTCCGCTGCCTCTCTTTTCTGTGTCTGGATGCGTGGGCGAGGTCAGATAATAGAGGATTTGGCTTCATTTGTATTCATTTTTCCTCACTCTTTTCGGTCTCTCCCTCTCTTTTTCTTTTTCTCGTCCTTCTTCTTCGTCATTCTCTTACCACTTCCCCCCTCCCCGACATACGCCCCTCCCCTGACATGCCGTCCTAGCCCTCCTTCCTGTCAAAAAAACTACTCGCTACCCCATCCGCGCTTTTGGTGGTTGAGGGAGCCCTTCTTCTGTCCACTCTTAGTTCTCTGCACCCCTAACGCTTTGTCCCCCCCACTCCTTTGGTATAGTATGGATTTAGTGTCTCGATATAGTACAACTTTCCGCCCCTCGCAATTTCCATATTCGATAGGTTCCTTTTCGCCTAACAACGTAAGAATGAAATGTTGCGTAGAGAACGGGGAATTGACACTTTAGCGTGGGAAATACGAATAAGAGAAACTATTCTACTTTTTTCTTTTTGTTTTTTTTTTTAGGCCTCTGCAGGAAGTAGCTAGTTGGCGTGTGTTTTCTTTATTTTTATATAGGCTAATGTATTTTTTTTTCTTTTATAGCTACATGTATTTTCCTTTTATACATAGTACATGTATCTTCCTTTTTTTGTATAGGCCTACATGTATTTTCCTTTTTTATATAGGCCTACATGTATTTTATTTTTTATTTATATAGGCCTACATGTATTTTTCTTTTCTTCACATAGCCCTCCATGTTTTGTTTTTTTGCTCATTTTTTTATATAGGCCTAAATGTATTTTCAATTATGTAAACCTACGTGTATTTTCATTTTCTTTGTGCAGACCTACATGTATTTTTTATATAGCCCTTCATATATTTTCTTTTTCTTTTATATAGGCCTACATAGATTTTCTATTTCTGATTAGACTACATGTATTTTATATAGGCCTTCATATATTTTCTTTTTATTTTATATAAGCCTACATAGATTTTCTTTATATAGGCCCACATGCATTACTTCTCGCTTGATTTGAAGTATAGACCAAGTATAGACCTATTTTTCGCCACTCTATTCCCATTGCCTTTAGGGTTAATGATTCTTTGCAACTGCCATTATTACGTGTTTCTTATTTCATCGTTTCCTCGGTTTTCCCGTTACGTCGCCCGAGGAAATACTCACCGGATTATACAATTCCAAATGAGTCACCCGTCGTTAAAATATCCTTTGGGGGCCATGGCTGTGGATTTTGCCTTTGTGCAGGGTGAAAAAATTGCTCGTAAGTCTTCTTCTGAACCGGGGAATCCAGCCCAGGTGTTGCGTGGGTAAATATTGGCCGAGGCGGTCTGGGCGCTTCTTTAAGAGTGGCGTGGCATCATTTCGTAGATTGTGTGTGTGTGTTGGGTGGGTGAGTATTGTGTGTGTGTGCAAGAGAGAGGAAGGAACGAAGGAAGGGAGGGAGGGAGGAAGAGAGGGAAGGAGGGAATGAAGGAAGGAAGAGAGGGAGAGAGAGAGAAAATGAGCACGTCTCTGTCTGTATGTGTTTGACTCTGCATGTCTGTTTGCCTGCTTGCCTGACCACCACTTAACATATGCTCTCAAGATCAACCAATAAACGCCACACACAATCCACATCCCGGGTGCGTCCCTCTGCGAATCGGTCGAGGGCGGCAGGCAAGGCGAAGAGTGACGAAAAGCGGCGGAAATGAAGAAAACACGAGAGAGAAATTTAAAAAAAGCAATTATGCGAACGTGAGATACTGGGGGATTCTGGGTTTTGCTTTTGTGCGCATTCTTCGCGGATTTCGGCGGATTTTTTTGCTTGCTTGCGCGTCTGCCTTTAGCATTTGCTTCTGCGCCGGGGACTGCGACGCAAGCAGTTTCATCATTTGCGTGCCGTGTGCATTCCTTGCGACATTTTCAAACGCAAGCGTAGATGAGAACGGCTGGTTTAGAACACGTGAACGAAATGTGTCGTATACGTTCTTGGGTACATTCTTGCATTGAGCATTTTCCTTTCCTTTTATTGCGTTCGTGGAAAAGGATGGTGTTTATGGGAGTGCCATGGTGCAAGCGGCTATCACTTGGCATGGGCGGGTGATTTATGGTGTGGGCGGGCATTTATGGTGTGGGTGGCGTGGGCGGGTATTTGAGGTGTGGGTGGTCTCTTTATGGTGTGGGCGGCCGTTTATGGCGTGGGCGGGGCTGCGGCGGGGTTCTCCTGGAGGAGGTGGCGGATCATGGCCGGCGCTCGGGGAAACAATGGTCGATAGTCGCTAATCACTCCCGGCGCCTCGATGTCACGTTTCTGACCCGAGCTGCTCCTGCCGGATCTGATCTCTGAACTGCTCCTTGCTGCTGTTCCTCTGCCTTCCCCTTTTCTTTTCTTCTGCTCCTTTTCTTCTCCGTCTTCTTTTTCTTCTCGTTCTTTTCCTCCTCCTCCCACCTCTCCTCTCATCCCTTCTTCCTTCTTCTTCTTCTTCTTCTTCTTTCTTCTTCTTCTTCTTTCTTCTTCTCTCCTCCTCCTCCTCCTCCTCCTCCTCCTCCTCCTCCTCCTCCTCTCCTCCTCCTCCTCCTCCTTCCCCGCCTCTTCCCTCATCCTATCCATCCCCTCTTCCTCCTCCTCCTCCTACTCCTCTTTCCTTTCCCCTCCTCCTCCTTTCTCATTTCCCTTCCTCCTCTTCCCCTCCCTCTTCCTTCGTCATCTTTTTGGAAACCTTCTTGCCTCCGAATATTTATTTCTTCTTCGTGTCTCAAACTTTCTTCTTCTTTCCGCCCCAATTTCCTCTACGATCCGATTTCCTCCTCCTGCGCCCTCTGTTCAACATCATCGTCCCATTTCCCCTCCTTCCATCGTTATTACTTTCCTTTTCTCTCCCTCTTCTACTTGCCAATCCGTCCACCGGTCTTTCTGTCTTCGTCTATCGCTCTATTTCTGCCGTTGTCGTATCTATCGCGTCTGTCTGCCCCTCCGTCCTTGGCTCCCGTAATAGAGCGATGGTGGGAAAGGAGGTTCGTCATTTTGGGAGCCCGAACAAAGCGCGGAGGAAGACGAAACAAAAGTAAAAAAAGAGAGAGAGAGAGAGAGAGAGAGAATAAAAAAGTACAATACGCGAATGTTAATGGTCGCTGGTGGTGGCGGGAGAGCGGGACGGGGTGGGAGTGGGATGGGGTGGGGGGGATAGATGTGGTGATGGGTGGGGGTGGATGGGGGGATAAGGGTGGAGGTGGGGAAGGAAAGGGATGGGGGATATGGGTGTGAGTGGTGGGTTTGTGGAGGGTGAGGGTGGGGTTGTGGAGGGGAGGGGATGGGGAAGGGGTGGGGGTGTTGATGGAGTGCCAGATTAACACTTCCCGGCAGGTAATGATGTGAAATCACGCTTGTGGCTTGTCGTGGAGCTTACCTGCTTCTGGGACTTCAGCTGCAGGAGGAAGAGGGAAAGGGAGAGAAGGAGAGGGGAGAAAGGGGTATAGGAGGGAGATTTAGGAAAAGAGAGAGCGAGGGAGTGAAGGGAGGAGAGGAGGGACGCATGGAAAGAGAGAAGGGAGAGGGAAAATGAGGGAGGTGGGTAGAGAGAGAGAGAGAGAGGGGGGAGGAGGGGAAAGAGAGAAGAAAGAGGGGTAGGGGAGAGAGAGAGAGAGAGAAGGACGGGAGAGAGGGAAGGAAGGGAAGAAGGGGCATAGACAGAGAGAGTGAATGAGAGAGGCAGACAGACAGTGAGTGAGTGAGTGAGTGAATTCTGAAGGCATACACAGAAGTATATTTACCCTCACACATACACAGACTCCACACGCAGAGTCACATCCCCACCCCCACCCCCACCCCGCCAATCTAACTCGAAGGAAAGCCGCCCTCAGCCGACCCGCCCACTAACAGGCGCGGGCGTGAGTTCGGGCAATCACTCGATCGCGAACGAGGGCGAGCAAGGCCGTGTGTAAGACGATCCGTGAAAGCCGTGTGCCTTACCGTGTTGTGCGCTCGCCGTGTTGTGTATTTCGGGGGGGGGGGGAGGTCGCGAGGGCAGGGAGGGGGTCGCGGGGTCAGGGGGAAGGGGAGGGGAGGGGCATTGTAGTGGAGTTTGTGTCTCTTAGTTGCTTCTTTGTTAAGCTTTAGTTAGTCCATTTTGGGCGGGTTTATGGGCCGGATGTTTGGATAATTCTCTCGACTTTGCTCTCGGGGCTTTCTTTGCGTAAATGGGATGTTGAGAAAGCGAGACATCCTGCAGGAAGGCGGCGTAGGCACAGCTCCCCCCCCCCTCCTCTTCTCCTCCTCCCCCCCTTCACTACCTTATTCATCAAATGGAGAAAACCTGCAAGGTACTGTACATGTGTAATTTACACACACGCACACGCACACGCACACACGCACACACACACACACACACACACACACACACACACACACACACACACACACACACACACACACACACACACACACACACACACACACGTTTGTGTGTGTGTGTGTGTGTGTGTGCGTGTGTACATACATTATATATACGCCCGATATCTTAAAAGCCCGAAGTAAAGGAAAATTTGAGAAAGTCTTTATATTTTCAAAACGTCCATAATTTTCCAGAGCTCCGAAAAGACACGTTCGCTGGTCCAAAAAGGAGAAAAATATTACCCACGAAATTGTGGCTCTTTTCCTGCGGATCGCGGCGTGGCAGCGGAAGTCCCCATCTCGGATTTTCTTTTTTTTCTTTTTTCCTTTTTTTTTTCTTCTTTTTTTATTTCTTCAGTCGCTATTCATCGCTTTGCACAGTAGCTCTTCCCGGCGCCCTGATCCGAGGGAGGAATCGGGCGGCACACGCGGTGGGCGTTTGCGGGCGCCGTGGAGGAGGGATTTGGCTCAGCGGAGGCGGGGGTGATTTATAGTGTGTGTGTGTGTGTGTGTGTGGTGGGTGCGTGTGTGTGTGTGTGTGTGTGTGGTGTGTGTGTGGTGTGTGTGTGTGTGTGTGTGTGTGTGTGTGTGTGTGTGTTTTGTGCTTGTGTGTGTGCGTGTGCGTGTGTGCGTGTACATGTGTGTGCGTGTACATGTGTGTGCGCGTGTGGTGTGTGTGTGTGTGTGTGTGTGTGTGTGTGTGTGTGTGTGTGTGTGTGTGTGTGTGTACGTGTTTTCCGCCTGTGTACTCTGTCTGTATGCATGTCTGTTAGTCTGTGTGTACATCCTAAGTATATTAATAGATACATCTATATTTATATTCTATCTCTTGCATCCTCCCAGTGTACACGCTTCCTGACACTCGACGCTAGTGTAGCTTATCAGAATAAGCTTTTATATACAAATTCTACTCTGAAGATGCAGGATTTACGAGGGGGGGGGTGAGGGGGGGGGTTACCTTGAAGCGATGGGAGGAAACGGCGGAGATGTATGCAAATTCCTTCTCCATTTCCATACTTTAATGAGGCTTGCTTGTCTCTCTCGCTGAATATGAATGAGCGCTTTCGTTGCATGTTCTTTTTTTACTTCGAAATGATGAAATATGACAGATGTAGTTCTCTCTCTCTTCTTTCTTTCTCTCTCTCTCTCTCTCTCTCTCTCTCTCTCTCTCTCTCTCTCTCTCTTCTCTCTCTCTCTCTCTCTCTCCCTCTCTCCTCTCCTCTCCTCTCCTCTCTCTCTCTCTCTCTCTCTCTCTCTCTCTCTCTCTCTCTCTCTCTCTCTCTCTCTCTCTCTCTCTCTCTCTCTCTCTCTCATCCAAACACACTTAACTCTCTTCCTCCTTCCACCCCTTCTCCTTTTCCCTCCTTTTTTCCCATCTTCCCCCCCTCTCCTTCCCCTTTTCCGCCTCTCCTCTTATTCTGTTATTCTTTCTTCCCTTCGTACCCTGACTGCCCGACCGCCCCCACTCATTCCTCTGTGACAGTGATCGCCTATACCCCATGCAGGGTCACGTGTCTCCTTCCGACTCCCCCATACCTTGTTCGCTCTCCCAGCCCTCCCCCCCCTTCCCCTCTCCCTTCCCTCCCCCAGCCCCTCTCACGTCCTTGTGCCCTCAGGTCCCCTTTAGTGACCTGGCTCCTATTCCCCCCTTTCACCCCTTCGCCCCTTTCCACCATCATCCGTTTCCCCTTCTGCCTTCTCCCTCAATGCCCCATGTCCCCTCTCTGTACCCGTCCCCCTTGCCCCCTCCTCCGTCCTCTTCCTATGCCCCTGTTCCCCTACCCAACCCTAAGTCCCTTGTGTACTGCTCTCCCCCCCCCCCCCCGCCCCCCTTCTTCCGCTGGACCACCCTTGGCACTCGTGGTACCTGGGTCTCCCCCCCCCCCCCTTCCCCTCTTCCCTCCTGACGCGGGTACTTCTGCGGGTTGCTGCGTCAGGCGGGCTCGGAAAAGTCATGGTGTCACTTCCTGTGTGTAGAGGGACAGAGGCGCCACCCAGGAACTTAGTGCTCTTTCTTTCTTTATATTCTCTCTCTCTCTCTCTCTCTCTCTCTCTCTCTCTCTCTCTCTCTCTCTCTCTCTCTCTCTCTTCTCTCTCTCTCTCTCTCTCTCTCTCTCTCTCTCTCTCTCTCTCATTTCTCTCTTTCTCTCTCTCTCTCTCTCTCTCTCTCTCTTCTCTCTCTCTCTCTCTCTCTCTCTCTCTCTCTCTCTCTCTCTCTCTCTCTCTCTCTCTCTCTCTCTCTCTCTCTCTCTCTCTCCTCTCTCTCTCTCTCTCTCTCTCTCTCTCCTCTCTCTCTCTCTCTCTCTCTCTCTCTCTCTCTCTCTCTCTCTCTCTCTCTCTCTCTCTCAATCTCCTCTCTCATTTTTTCTCTCTTCTCTCTCTCTCTCATTTTCTCTCTCTCTCTCTCTCTCTCTCTCTCTCTCTCTCTCCTCTCTCTCTCTTCTCTCTCTCTCTCTCTCTCTCTCTCTCTCTCTCTCTCTCTCTCCTCTCTTCTCTTTTTCTTCTCTCTCTCTTCTCTCTCATTTTTCTTTCTCTCTCTCTCTCTCTCTCTCTCTCTCTCTCTCCCTCTCTCTCTCTCTCCTCTCTTCTCCTCTCTCTC
>NW_020871181.1:198506-203506 GCF_003789085.1 Penaeus vannamei
ATTCGTTCCCTCCATCTCCTCCTCCACCCTCCCTATTTTCCTCCATTCCTCCTTCCCATCATTCCTCCCTTCCTCCACTACGGCACAAACCTCTTCCATTTCTCAAATACCCCTCCTCCTCTTCTCCCTCTTCCTCCATTTATTCTTCCCTCCATCTCCCTCATTCTTTTCTCCCCCATCCTCCCTCCCCCATTTTCCTGGTCTTGTCTTGATTTCGTGTTTCCTGTTTACTTGTTTTGTTCAGGTGAGTCTGAATTATGCATTTTCTTACCCCGGACTGCCTGCTGGTCGCTTTCAAATTGGCTGTCTCGTTAGAGTCAAACTTTCGATAGAAATTATTTATTTTTTTGTGCTACGACATTTCCATGACGCGAAGGTAGGCCTATTTTGATCTGACGGAAGTTATAGGCCTATGTTCCTCTTTAAGCTCTATCTCCTTGGGTTTCTCGCGTGCGCTATTTACATTCTCGTCCCGGAGTTTTTATCAAAGCACCCGGCACCTTAATTTATAGAGCTCAATTACTGGAGTCTGATTTCACAAGAGAGGCCCCTGATAACGCTCTCCTAAGGGTTCGCATTCGTAGTTGAACCTAAATTTCCCTTCCCTTTTCTTTTCATTTTAGCGATTCCTCCCCCTTCCCTACTTCCCCGTCTCTTTTTGTGTGTTCTCTCGTTTTAGTGATTTATTTTTACATCCTACGGTAGTTACCCTTTTCGTTATGTTGCCATTGTATTTTTTTTCTCCAGAAGGTATTATCCCCCTTCCATCATTTTTCATTCGCTCGTCATATCTCCCAATTTATCCATTTTTCCTAGTTGTTGCCCCTTCGTAGCATGCGGGCGTCGTCGCATGGGGGAGGGAGTGACTAAGCAGCGAACAACACTGTATGGGACTTCCGGTGCCAGGGTAGAGGGGAGAAGAAGAGGGGGGGGGTAGAAGAGGAAGAGGAAGAGGAGTAAGTAGAGGGGCGAAGGGTAGTGATGGAATGAATAAGGATATGAAAGAGGAAAGGGAGAAGGGGGCGATGGGTAGAAGACCGGATAGAATGCACTGACCGGAGAGAAATAGGGTGGAGGCCTGGAGGTAGAGCAGGTTGAATAAAGAACGCAAGAGAAAGCAAATGTAGAGGAGGAGGAGGAAAAAAACGAAACCTGGAAACTGGGGAAAAGAACGAAGAAGATAATCGAATAAGTGACTGCCTGCCGCGCCCTCTGGAATGCCTGGAATCACGCGCGCTCCTCTATGACCACGCCTTCGAGGTCAGGCGTAACCCGAGGGAGAGCCGGGAGAGAGGAGAGAGGAGGGAAGGGCGATAGAGGGAGGAGGAGGAGAGAAGTATAGAGCAAAAGCCGTAGGGAAAGGTGGTGCAAGAAGGGGGAAGATTGGAGGCTGATAGGGAGAAAGAGAGAGGGAATAATTGAAGGAGGAAAGAGCGTAGGGGAAGGAAAGGAAAAGAGAGAAAGGGGTGAAGGAATGAAGGCTGAAAGAGGAAGAGAGGAAAAGAAGGCGGAGGGAAGGAAGAAAAGAGGGGAGAGAAGGTTCCTCAGATCAGGTTACTTGCCGGACACAGTTTTTCTCTGCGGCCGGAACTCGGTCGAGCGGGGAAGAAGGACGCGTGTCGTCGGTTTCGTAAAGAGCAGAAACTTTCTCGCTTTCGTGAATATGAGATTATTGATCGGAGCCGCCAGATAGATGACGAGATTTCTACGATTTCCACGATTTCTACTGGAAATATTAATGACTCTGCCAGACGTGCGTGCGGTTTGTTGACATCGGCGGAGGAGAAGGAGAAGGAGCAGCAGGTTTAAGAGTCGGTGTTGAGGATCCCGTGTGTCGCCGGAGAGGCTGATGGGGGAAACAGGCACGCTGAGGGGCGCGGGGAGCCTGGGGAAGGGGCGGCCGAGGGAATAGGAAAAGGAGACGCGGGGAATCGACGGTTAGAGGAAAGAAATGGAGAGGAGGATAAGTTGAACTGGCGAATAGAGAAAAGAGAAATGTAAAAGCGAAAAGGGGAAACGGAAAGGGCTCGGAGGAGAGAGAAGGAAGAGTGGATAGGAAGGGTGAGGGCAGGATGTAGGCGCGAGTGAGTTCGGGCGTCATTAGGACTGACGTTATGCCACTTCGGTCATTGTGGAGGCGCGAGAACCACTTCCTTCCCCGAGCGAAAGAAAGTCGGGAAGGAGCGGCGAAAGGAGAGCCGAAAACACCGATAAATTCGATAAGGAAATTGTGGTTCGGCTGCTGGCAGTGGCTTTTATCTGGAGGTTACTGTAATAGTCTTCGCGTACGGATGTATTTGTCTTTGATGTGACAAGGACACCGCGACCGTGGCGAAGAGGAGGCGCTTTGGCGATAACTCCGAGAGACAGCTGTCGGAAGGGTGCGCCCTCGCCGCCCGTCACGAGCGAAATCATGGGCGTCATCAGGTAGTCGAGACGAATCGAAATTTGTCTTATTATGGGTGTGAAAACGTCCGTCATTCCGCGCTTATCGCCGGCGACCTCCCCGAGGGCGCGAGCGGACTCCGCCCGCGTCTGGCGGGAGGTTGCCGCCTTATTGGATTTCGAGAACATTTTGGAACAGAGATTGCGGTTCGAGATAGTGCCATGTTAGGTAGAAGGCGGGAAATGTATTTTTGTATTATGCTTTATATACAGAACTGGCCTGGTTTTATGGCGCGTGAAACGAACCCAGTGGAATTTATTGTGTAAAATTTACTATGATAAGTTTTAAATACATAAAATCATTACAGCTGTAATAACCATCTTTATCATCCACTAATAACTCTGCAATAGCAATAAGACTAATTTAGCAACCTGTAAATGAAATTAAACGAAGCTGAAAGCAAATCAATTATCATACCGATCGACGGTGATATATGCAGATGGCCCCCCCCCTCCCCAACCCACCCACCAAGACACCTCGGCCTGGGAGCAAGGAGCCGGAACGGGACCTTAAGAATGTTTACAGCAAATGAGAGGTAAACACCGCTAATGTATGCACGACGTCTTCCCCCTTCCCTCCGCTCCCCCCCCCCCCCGTTCTTCCTCCACCCCCCTCTCCTCCTCGAGCACAACAGGACGAGGATGTGATCGCCGTGACCCTAACAAAAGCAACAAACACAGGCGTCCCCTCTTAGCTCCCCCTCCCCCCCATCCCTCCGCAAGGGGTCCTCCCCTCAGTCACGATTGTGCCTATGCTCTTTTGGGCGAGAACCTCCCCCCTCCCCCTCCCCCCACGCCCACCCACAAGCCACGCCCGCGCCCAAGCCTCGTTATACGCTCGTCAACGTCTTAATCTCGGCCGCAGTTACATCCCGTAGAAGGAGGCAGAGCGCTCATTTGGGTCTGGGGAGAGGGGGGAGGGGGGAGGGCAGAGGAGGGAAAAGGTATCCGTGATTTTGAATTGTTTTATTTGCTTGCTGCGAGGGAGGGGTCCTGTAGTCACGGTGCTGTATTTTCCTTTATTTCGAAAACGTTCTGAGTACGAAATAACGCTTACGTTCTCTTTGATTTCCCTTTAATGTGAATAATCCAATGGTGAATTGATATTCCACGTTTAGTCTGTAAATACTGGATATATTTCCCCTTGTAAAAAAAAAAACGATAACGTAATTAATTTTTCGTAATTTTTCCTTTTTCAGGTAAGCTTCGGTGACGCAATGGCGGCCCTTACTGCACCCTGGCGGACAAGGTCATGCGTGGTAAGTGTTGCCACGTCATGCACTCGCTTCTCTGGGGACAAGTGCTGGGGTATTCGTGTTGAAATGAGTTGGTAACTTTTTTTTTTTTCCTTTATAAGTCCGGTCTGATTTTACAGTATTTCCTCTGGTTATTGATTATTTTTTCTGTCTCCCTCGCTTTTACATTCTACTTTTTTTTTCTTTAAATGTCAGGAAAGGTCGAATGTTTTGAAATGATTGGACAAAAATAAGGCGAAAGAGAGAGAGAGAGAGAGAGAGAGATGAGAGAGAGAGAAGAGAGAGAGAGAGAATGGAGAGAGAAGCAAGGAAGAGGAGGAGGAGGAGGAAAAATAAGAAGAAAGAGAACAGCTTAAAGATAAAGAAGTAGACGAAACAGAAAAAAAGGAATACAAGAAAGGAAGAACGAAAAAAACTCGAAGACAAAGGAGAAGCAGAAAAAAAGTATACTAAAAAAACAAAAAAGAATAAAGAGAGAGAAAAAAAAATCGAAGATGAAAAGGAAAAACCGCGAAGCGACGGATCAACGGAAGTCGCCGGTGCGCCCTGTTGTCTGCATGGAGCGATCCCTGCGGAGGAAGGTCACGCCCGCCCTCGCACGCCGTCGCGCGCCAGCGTTGCTCTCGCCCGCCTGCCGCCCTCGCCTGCGATCAGGGGGAGGGGGAGGAGAGCAGATTCGTGGGTGGGGGGGGCAGGGTATGGAGTGGGGGGGGGGGTCGGGGGAGGAGAGCAGATGCGCCTGTGGGGGGGGGTCTCAGGGGATGGAGGAGTGGGGGTTAGGGGATGGAGTGGGGGGGGAGGTTTCAGGGGCTGGATGGGGGGGGATCAGGGGATGAGTGGGGAGTCTCGGGGGTTGGACGGAAGTGTGGAATAGGAGTGTGTGGTGGGGGGGGGGGATGGAAAGGAGGGACGCAAAGGCATTGGCGACGATTGCAGTAACGGCGGCAGGAGGAGGCACTGTGGCTATCAGCAAGACAAGAGGAGAGGTGGATAGGGAAAAAGGAGCAGGAAAGGAGGGAAGGCAGGAAGGGAAGGTCTGAGGGAAAGCGGATTTTTTTAGATATCAAACGCGAAAGAATTCTCTCTCTCTTCTCTCTCTTCTCTCTCTCTCTCTCTCTCTCTCCTCTCTCTCTCTCTCTCTCTCTCTCTCTCTCTCTCTCTCTCTCTCTCTCCTCTCTCTCTCTCTCTCTCTCTCTCTCTTTCTCTCTTTCTCTCTTTCTCTCTTTCTCTCTCTCTCTCTTTCTCTCTCTCTCTCTCTCTCTCTCTCTCTCTCTCTCTCTCTCTCTCTCTCTCTCTCTC
>NW_020871181.1:208506-211006 GCF_003789085.1 Penaeus vannamei
CAATATGTCTAACAGAACAGCTAGACGAAATTCGGCAGAATGCAGTGATATGCAGAGTGAAATGGCCACAAAACGTTTCCCCAAAAATCACAACCGGAAATGGCGTCGCCAACTTGCTTCGAAAGATCATATTAGTACAACACCTTTTTCGCACGATGTAACGGTGCGGGGAATTTGTTTGCGCGCTTGCGTAATAGCCGAAATTACTCTCAGAAACTGCGAGGTGCGTGTGATGGCATTTGGGGCTTTACATTCCGTTTTCGCTGGTCCCTTTTGGCCCGGCGGTCGCGGCGTGAGGGCGGGGAGGGTCAAACAGGGAAAACCAGCGGACGTAACTTTGCTTAAGCTTTGGCCGTGTGTGTGTGCGCGCCTGTCTGTCTGCTCGCTTGTTTCTGTGTTTGTTTATGATTGCAGCGTATATATATCCGTCTCTTGTTTTATTATTATTTTTTAACATGCGTGGATATTTTTTCTGGTTAATTAGGCGCTGTGCTGTTAACCGCGATCCGGGTCACATCCCCAGAATTGATGTTGACCCTCCGACGCAGACACATTGGCGAGGTGCGAACAGGCACACCGCACAATGTGTTACCTGGAGTGTACACATTCGCATACACACGTGGAGCATGCGCGCACACATGCCCGTCGTGAACTTCCGTGTTTGCGTAGTGTGTCGCTGCCTCGTTGCTCTGTTTGGCCCGCCATTGTTACTCGTCATGGTGGCTGGCCTGCACCCGCCTAACCTGTCTCATCATTTGCCTAGTTCGCGTAGCCTGCCAGTGCTCACAGGGATTCCCTCGGGGTATTTTTAAGATATCTTGTTATTTTGTTTTATTTTTATGCAGTTTTACTCTACTAGTCTTTTTTTTTCTTTATCGAGTGTTTAGTTTCTCCTCCAACATGCAATCACAGTCTCCATTCCCGCGCAATCTTCGTGCTGCATCCGCCGAGTCAGGCGAGTTCTCAAGGACTCCTAAATATCACAGAAATCACCGAGATCTGGGAACAGCGAAGGTCTTCCCGCGCAGCCTTGGCGTTGTTTCCAAACCGCCCGAAAGCCGCTCTTTTCTGAGCTGAAGATCTTTGTCTCCGTTAATGGCCGTGCGTTTCCCCTCCCCCGAGTTTCGCGGCGGTTAGGTTAGGTTAGCCCGCTCTGCAACGCCGGCCGGGAGCGACTGGCGGCAGGTGTCTGTTTATTGTGGAAATAGAGGGAGGAGAGGGAGGTAACTAAAGAAAAGGAGGGAAGATAGAACATAGGAGGAGGAGTAGGAGGAAGAAAAGCAAAAACAGACTCGGAAGAACGAAGATAAGGAGGGAGGAGAGATGCGGAGAAGGATAGTGCTCATGGCGAAGGGGAAGGTGAAGGGCGTGATCGCAGACGTCGTGCGCCCCGGAGGAGACGAGCGAACGGCGCCCGAACGGTGAACGAGACCACGTGATTGTCTTGCGCGGGCGGGAAAGGGGGGGGGGCGATGCAGGGGGTGCAGGAGGAAGGTTAGAAGGAAGGAGGTGGAGAAGGGAGGAGAGCGAGGAGCGAGAGAGGGAGTAATTAGTGACGATATGGAGGTGAGACAGAAAGTAGAGGTGAATAAAGGGAGGAAGAGGGAGATGGAGGGAGGGGAGAGGAGGAAGAATAAGTGGAAGGGGAGAGGGAAGGAGAGAGGAAGAGAAAGGAGCGAAAGAGGAGTTAGGTTGGGCCGGGGTTTGGGGTTGTGGGAAAGGGCCTCGGCGTCGTGAACTCGGCCTCTCCGCAGCCCTTTCTTGTGCAGGATGTCGAGCTCAGCTTCCCTATTGTTTATCCGCCGTAACGTGAGCTCTTAAGAAAAGCCTCTCTCTCTCTCTCTCTCTCTCTCTCTCTCTCTCTCTCTCTCTCTCTCTCTCTCTCTCTCTCTCTCTCTCTCTCTCTCTCTCTCTCTCTCTCTCTCTCTCTCTCTCTCTCTCTCTCTCTCTCTCTCTCTCTCTCTCTCTCTCTCTCTCTCTCTCTCTCTCTCTCTCTCTCTTCTCTCTCCTCTCTCTCTCTCTCTCTCTCTCTCTCTTCTCTCTCTCCTCTCCTCTCTCTCTCCCTCTCTCTCTCTCTTTCCCTCTCTCTCTCTCTCTCTCTCTCTCCTCTCTCTCTCTCTCTCTCTCTCTCTCTCTCCTCTCTCCCTCCCCTCTCCTCCCTCTTCTCGTCTCCTCTCTCTCCTCCCTCTCTCTCTCTCTCTCTCTCCCTCCTCCCTCCCTCCTCCCTCCCTCCCTCCCTCCCTCCCCTCCCTCCCTTCCTCTCTCCTCTCTCTCTCCCTTCTTCTTCTTCTTCTTATTCGTCCCTCTTTCCTTTATTTATTTCTCAGTTCACGTGACCCGTCTTTTCCCTCAAGGGGCTTTGCAGAGCACACAGGTACACACATGTAAGTGACTTTGCTCACATTTGTGTCAAGCGTATTTGTGTGGCAACCGACCGTTAACGTAGGTCAGTGTCAACAGCCAACCCGTGATCACGACAGATATACAGAGCATTCCCGAT
>NW_020871181.1:216006-221006 GCF_003789085.1 Penaeus vannamei
CCCGTCTGGCCTTCGCTGTCGATTTTTTTCTTTCGTGATGATATAAGTTGTAAGTGGCTCTTGTGTTTGTTGACTGAATGTTCTGTTGCAAATATGTTCTTATTCTGTTAGGTTTGTATTTGTAAAAATATCTCATTCTGTATGTGCGTTTGTAGCGAGCATACAGAGTGCACTCTTGTGTGTATGTATATCATCAAATGTATACATACATACATTTACAGTCGTGGTGCAAAGGAATGCATGTCTGGTCTTTACAGGAGATATGAAGCTGTTGGGGCCTGGGCATGTTTTCTTTTCCCGTCCACTTGTCACCGCACTAGACGCTGCCCAGTAGCGCAAAGAGGCTGCGGTCAGAAAACGGCCGCTGCGTCTTCGTGGGGCCCCTTCGCGCGATAGAGCGGCCAAGGGGGCGCCGATATATTGCCCCGGATAGATCCCAGAAGCCTGCGGCCGCCCGGACCAGAGGTGGAAATGAGCCCAGCTGTGGAGCGCCGAGTTGCAGGATGGGCTCCGGGGCACGGCGATGAAGAGCGGCCCGGGCACGAGCGTGAGTCACGTGCCCCATATAATGCAGCGGACGAGCCCGGTGCCATCTAGGGAACGCCAGAGGCACTTCATAACGCATTTCCGCCCGGGACATTTGGAGACGCTCATGTCATAGTCATGAATGGGAGGGTGTGTAGAGCAGCGGGGGCGAGGGGGGGGGGATGTGTGGGCATTACCTCGTTGAAGCAAGTTTAAGCAGACCAGATGCCCGCCGGTGGGGCTCATGCCAAGGCTCGGTGGGTTTGCTTCTTCTCTCTCTCTCTCTCTCTCTCTCCTCTCCCTCTCTGGGTCTCTCATCTCGTCTCTCTCTCTCCCTTTCCTCTCTCTCTCTCTCTCCTCTCTCTCTCTCTCTCTCTCTCTCTCTCTCTCTCTCTCTCTCTCTCTCTCTCTCTCTCTCTCTCTCTCTCTCTCTCTCTCTCTCTCTCTATCTCTCTCTCTCTCTCTCTCTCTCTCTCTCTCTCTCTCTCTCTCTCCTCTCTCTCTCTCTCTCTCTCTCTCTCTCTCTCTTCTCTCTCTCTCTCTCTCTCTCTCTCTCTCTCTCTCTCTCTCCCTCTCTCTCTCTCCTCTCCCTCTCTCTCTCTTCCTCTCTCTCTCTCTCTCTCCCTCTCTCTCTCTCTCTCTCTCTCCTCTCTCTCTCCCTCTCTCCCTCTCTCTCTCTCTCTCTCTCTCTCCTCTCTCTCTCTCTCTCCCTCTCTCTCCCTCTCTCTCTCTCTCTCTCTCTCTCTCTCTCTCTCTCTCTCTCTCTCTCTCTCTCTCTCCTCTCTCTCTCTCTCTCCTCTCTCTCTCTCCTCCTCTCTCCCTCTCTCTTCTCTCTCTCTCTCTCTCTCCCTCTCTCTCTCTCTCTCTCTCTCCTCTCTCTCTCTCTCTCTCTCTCTCTCTCTCTCTCTCTCTCTCTCTCTCTCTCTCTCTCTCTCTCTCTCTCTCTCTTCTCTCTCTCTCCTCTCTCTCTCTCTCTCTCTCCCCTCACTCCCCCTTCCCTCTCTCTTCCTCTCTTCCTTCCTTCCTCTTCCTGTCTCTCCGTCTCTCCCCTCCCTTTCTCTTCCTCTATCTCTCTTTCTCTCTCCCTCACTCCCTCTTCCGTTTCCCAACATACCTGCGCCCTTAACGTCGTCTCCCCCGGCCCTCCTCGTCCGCGTTTCCAACATATTCCGCAAATTATGTCATGAAGCCGCAGCGCGCCACCCTTCCCTCTTGCCCTCATGAGCTCCCAATTGTCTCGTTAGGCCACCCGTGCCTCTCCCGCATTTCTCCCTCAGTCTTTCTTCCTGCTTCTCTGCTCTGTCTTTATTCCTGCTGGGATCCTCTTTCTCCCTGGGGGATCCTCTTTCTCCCTCAGTCTTTCTTCCTGCTTACTAGGGATCCTCTTTCTCCCTGCTTCCAGGGGATCCTCTTTCTCCCTCAGTCTCTCTTCCTGCTTCCGGGATCCTCTTTCTCCTTACATCCTCTTTCTCCCTCAGTCTTTCTTCCTGCTTCCTCGGGGATCCTCTTTCTCCCTCAGTCAGGGGCTTCATCAGGGGATCCTTTATTCCTCTTTCTTTTCTGTTCTTTCGCATTTTTACCTCGCTTGTCCAGGATCCTGCTGGTTTGTTGAATCACGTGACTTTATCATTAACTTTGGGATGTGTGTTTTGTCTTAGTTTCTTGTATATGTGCGGATGTGTACGTGGGCACACACACACAGGGTTTTCCTTTTTGTGTGGACGTGTGTGTGTGTGTGTTTTGCAAGTGTCCTCTTCCTTTTGTCTTGCACTTTTTATTTAGTTTATCTGTCGTTGTCATTCATCCGTTCTCCTGATTCCCGGTTTTCTTTTTTATGCTTTCCGTCCACTTTCTACCCTGCCCCCCCCCCCCCCCGCGCCATAGGAAGGGAAATCGGATAAAAGGGGGACAGGGAGCGACGGAGGTCTGGGGTCATGGGGGTCGCGGGGGGGGGGGCAGAGGACTAATGTGCGGGCGGCGGGACGAGCCTCGGGGGGAAATTTCTCCTCGTGATTATGGCTCTTTTTAATGCCCCCTTCCTCCCTCCCCCCCTTCCCCCTCCCCCCTTCCCCTCTTCCCCCCCCCCCCTTCCCCCCTTCCCTTCCTCCCTTCCCCCGTCCGCCCCCTCCCCCCTCCTCGCCCCCTTCCCCTCGTCCGCCCTTCGTCAGCTCAGTGTACTTGTCGCTAGAAAATTAGGGGGGAGGGGCATCGGTCTGTGTCTTGTTATAGAAGATAGGCTGGGGCAGGGAGGGGAAGGGGGTAGATAGAGAGAGTGCGGATATATATACTTAAATCTAAATATATGTGTATATATATATATATATATATATATATATATATATATATATATATATATTATATATATATATATATATATATATATATATATATTATATATATATATGTATATATATATGTATATATATAGTATATATTTATACATATGTATACTATATGTATATGTATTGTATATAAAGTATATGCATTATATATACGTATTTATATAAAATGTATATGTATATTATATTTTTATATTATATATATTAATGTACATATATATATATATATATATATATATATATATATATATATATATATATATATATATATATATATATATATGCATAAATGTAATATATATACACATATATATATAATCTATAATATATAATTACATAAATATATATATAAATATATGTATATTATATATTTTTATATATTATATATAAATACATTATAGATAGATAAATAGAGAGAGAGAGAGAGATTGACTGATTGATTGATTCGATGAATGATTGATGTAAAAGAAAGAGAAACAACTCTAGCTCCCCCCCCCCAACTTCCCTTCCGCCGTACTCTACTTTATTAACGAGAAAGCAGGTGAGAAATCCAGGTCTCGTTCGAGCAGGAAACGATTACCTTTTCGCCCACGGCGGGTGGCGGGGAGAGGGGGGTCACGTGGAACGAAGTGTTGACGTATTGGTTGATATTAAGAGATCCTTGCATCATATTTTATTGACTAACATTGGCAACGGGGGGGGGGGATGAAGGCAGAGGCATGTATTTGTTACGCCATATGCATGTCCATGAAATGCGAATCCGTGCCCGTATGTGCGTGTCTGCGTGCGGAGTCGTGCCCATCCCGAGTTCCCTAGAGGGAAATGTGAGTGGATCCGCGGCGAGCGTGCAAGGGGGCGGGGCCAGAGACAACTAAAAGGGCATCTGTAGACAATCCAGTGTCGTTCGTGTCAAGGCTGAACACCAGGTAATGACTGATCGGCTCTCTTTATTTCGCGTGTAACTTCACGTCTCCGGACCGATGGTCGTGTCAAGAGTTATGTTATTCCCCATGAATGTTCAGGCCGGCGGTTCCTTCGGCGAATCCCCACTTTGCAAGGCGACGGCGTGCGTATGTTGCACTGCGCTCTGCACCATTGCGTAACCTGCATGCGCGCGGTGAGAGTTTTGGCGAGATTGTGACGAGTGGGAGACGGGGCGACGGCGGGGCGAGCGGGGAGGAATTCGTGTCGAGTTTGGGCTCTTGTCACAAAGCGAAGGAGGGGTGGAGGGATGGGGGGGAAGGGAGGCGCTTTTGGGAAGGTTAGAAATAGGACAGAAGAGAAGAGAGAGGGAAGAAGAAGAAATGAAATAAATGAAAGGTCGAAGGGAAAAGAAAGCGGGGAGTCAAGTCAAGGGAAATAACACGATGTTTACCGAATACCGCGTTACGAAACGTTGAGAATGGAAAAAGTGATAAGGGGGAACAAAGAAGGAAATGAAGAAGTCCACAAAAGAACGCACAATACGCACGCCAGGAGGAGACGGGCAGAAGGAAAACGAAAAGGCCGTAATTGGGAAAGGAGAATTGCCGGCCGGAAGTGGCTCCTGGCATAGGTCACGGCATCTTGGCTGGCTCCTGGGGGGGGGGGGGGGTATTAGGCACTTTCCAGATTTCAGAAGGAGGAGAGTGTCCCGCGGCGGATTCCCACGAGCCGGGTGGGATGTTGTGTGTGTGTGTCTGTGTACATGTACATGTATATACAGTATATATATATATATATATATATATATATATATATATATATAATATATATATATATATATATATATACACATGTTATTATACATTTATATATGTATGTATACACACATATTTCTGAGTATATATATGTATATGTATGTATATATATGCACATATATACACACACACACACACACACACACACACACACACACACACACACACACACACACACACACACACACACACACACACACACACACACACACATACATATGTGAGTGTGTGTGTGTGTGTATGTGCGTGTGTGTGAAATGTCTTTATTCTCTCCCCTTCCCTCAAACATAAAAGACCAACCAAGGCGATAACCGAGGCAGGCTGGAGGCCCCCTGGCCATCGACGCCAAAGGCGGCGCGAACACGGGCCCGATGGGCGGTTAGTGCGAACAAAAGGC
>NW_020871181.1:226006-233506 GCF_003789085.1 Penaeus vannamei
TGTGTCATCAGGGCAAGGGATGGAGAGAGACAGATGTGGATGTGTGTGTGTGTGTGTGTGTGTGTGTGTGTGTGTGTGTGTGCGCAATTGTATACGCACCTACATTTTTCTTTGATTTTGTACATGTATTTGCTCTTTTTTTATTGCTTTCTCTTTAGTAATTAATATTACTTTTATCACGATTCATTCATTTCAATGCTTATCTTTCATTGGTCCACATTGGTCTTACTCTGATTTAGCGATGTCAGTGAATGTCTGTCTGTGAGTCTGATTGTTTTAAAAAATAAAGCCTCAAGACAGACTAGTCGACCGGAAGAAATTCTTGGCTGTGCGGCATATTGATCTGCAATTCTTCCCTGCAGCAGTAAGGTATCTCAGGAACGGCCGCTGTCCTTCTTCCCGTTATTCGATTCCTACACGTTATGCTCATCCCTTTCCCCCCTCCTCTTTTTATTACCCCTCTTGCTCTCCCTTTCCCTTTCTTCGTCTCAACCCTCCATTCCCCTCTAAGCCCTCCTTTCCTCTCTCTGCCCTCCCTTCTCATTTCTCTTTCCTCCTTTCCCCTTTCTCTTCCCTCCTTCCCTCCCTCACTCCCTCATTCCCTCCTCTTCCTCGCCCCTTCCCTCCCTTCCCCCGTTCCTCCATCCTTCCCTCCCTTCACCCTTTCCTCCCTCCCTCCCTCACTCCGCTCCATCACAACATTGACTAATGTAGGCATTAGCTCCGCCACTTGTTGATTATACAAGGAGGCCGATGTGGTGTTGGTGGCACCCCCTGGGGAGCGTATTGGCCCCGACACTCCCCTCCCTCCCCCCTCCACGCCCCCACCCGCTGCGGCAGAGAGATGTGAAGGATGGAATAAGGGACGAAGAGATAGGCCTACGCGGATCGCCCTCTCGCGATTCTCCTTTCTTCTTTATTTCCACAAGCTTTCTTTATTTTATAATTCATCTGAAGAGCCTTTGTCTACATTAAGCCGTCCCAGGGTTTGCTCAGAGGTTAATCCCTCGCTCCGGGTTCCCTCAGGTAAGCCCGGCCATGTTTACGGTGACGACGTGAAGAGGCTCGGTTGTAAATCTTGACTAATGTGTTGTTGTTTTCTTCCCCAGGTACGTGCGCGGCGTCGGCGGCCTCGCGTCCTCCTCGCGCGCCACACGGTAATGTTTCGGCTTCGAGTCAGTTCGGCGGCGGAGAGGAGATGAGGGGAAGGGAGGGGAGAGGAGGAGAGAGTAAGGGAGAGGAGGGGAGAGGAGGAGAGAGAAGGGAGAGGAGGGAGAGGAGGAGGGAGAGGAAGAGGGAGAGGAGGGAGAGGAGAAAGAGGAGAGAGGGTGGATGAGGTCGTGAAATAGGGATAAAATTACACATTGAGACATTAAGGAAGGCGTAAAGGTTACGAAATTAGAGTAAAAATGTTTAATGAGGTTGCGAGTCTGTGATGTACGGGTTTTATCATAATATTGATTGATGTGAAAAAATATCGTGATAGCTGGAATAAAAATCACGAAAAACGCACAGTAAAAATAGTAATATGAAAGATAAAACAATTTTCACTTTCGGGCCGATGAAAAAAATTATTTAATGCAAATTTGACATTAACGTTTGCCTGCGTATTTTGAATGCATTGATGCTATTTTCTCTTACTGATTCTGTACAGTTTGTTTGTGGGTATATTTAAAAGATTTATTTGCTAGATAGTGAAAAATGATAGCATCTCGAATTATGTTCTCAAAGCGGAAGTTGAAGTTAAACAGAGAATTTGTAGACGAAGCATGTCCAGTATATAGGTGTGTGCGTGACTTCGTATGCATGGTTCATGGACCAGTTGTGCAGTTAGCCTCTTGCCCCGGCTGGCTTTCTCTCGCTCGCTGTGTCTTTATCTCCACGCTTCTCCGTGCCTGCCTGCCTGCCTCTCTCTCTCTCTCTCTCTCTCTCTCTCTCTCTCTCTCTCTCTCTCTCTCTCTCTCTCTCTCTCTCTCTCTCTCTCTCTCTCTCTCTCTCTCTCTCTCTCTCTCTCTCTCTCTCTTCTCTCTCTCTCTCTCTCCTCTTCTCTCTCTCTCACTCTCTCTCCTCTTTTTCTCTCACCCTCTCTTCCTCTCTCTCTCTCACCCTCTCCTCTCTCTCTCTCTTCCTCTCTCTCTCACCCTCTCTCTTCCTCTTTCTCTCTCACCCTCTCTTCCTCTTTCCTCTCTCTCTCCTCTTTCTCTCTCTACCCTCTCTTCTCTTTCTCTCTCTCTCCTCTCTCTCTCACCCTCTCTTCCCTCTCTCTCACCCTCTCTTCCTCTTTCCTCTCTCTACCCTCTCTTCCTCTTTCTCTCTCACCCTCTCTTCCTCTTTCTCTCTACCCTCTCTTCCTTTTTCTCTCTCCCTCTCTCTCTCTTCTCTCTCTCTCTCTCTCTCTCTCTTCTCTCTCTCTCTCTCTCTCTCTCTCTCTCTCTCTCTCTCTCTCTCTCTCTCTCTCTCTCTCTCTCTCTCTCTCTCTCTCTCTCTCTCTCTCTCTCTCTCTCTCTCTCTCTCTCTCTCTCCACCCTCCTCCCTCCCCTCACCTCCCCTCCCCTCCCTCATGGTGTCATGAACGTGTGTTCAGCACTGATTTATCGATCCTAATCAAGTACTTAACTTTCTCGAAGATCGAGGCCTTTTAATTATATTTTTTTCTGGCTATAAATCAAGAGGCCGAACTTTGCATAATTAGCCCATTTCTTGTGTTATCGGCCTGTAATTATGATTTCTTTTTTCGCGGTGAGATTCATAGGCCTATTGATAAAAGTTTCTCTCGGAACTCTTTGGGTTTTGGATGTTTGGATAATTGATTTTATTAAGAGGCCAAAATGCGTCTGTTCGTGTTATTACTCTCAAAATAAGCATTAATAACGCAGGCGATGATAGTGTAAATATTCATGATCAGGTATAAGATATATGTTTAATAGTGAATCGAATAAAGGGCTATGTAATACGATCTAGAATGAAAAACTAAAACAGGATTATAAAAAAAAAAAAAAGTTTCGGTAAAGCCCAATAGAAAACATCGATCCATCTTTATTGGGCGGAGACTACGGGCGTCGCGAGATAGGAGGCGGAGGGAGAGGGAGAAATTACAGAGATCTCTTGTGATAGATTTCCCCCTTACATGCGGGAATCGGCGGGGGAGGGGGGGGTGAAAGAGAGAGAGAGAGAGAGAGTGAGAGAGAGAGAGAAGAGAGAGAGAGAGAGAGAGGAGAGAGAGAGAGAGAGAGAGAGAGAGAGAGAGAGAGAGAGAGAGAGAGAGAGAGAGAGAGAGCCGAGCGGAGATGTATAATAGAGAGAGACAGACAGACACAATTGATAGAAAAAATCGACAATAAACAAAACATATTTATTTAGATATATGGGACAACCGTTTCGGACTCCTTGAATCCATCTTTAGGTCTGACAGACACATAGACAGACAGACAGAAACAAACAGACAGCGAAAGAAGAGATGGCAGTGAAAGAGCGAAAGAGAGCGAAAGCAAGCATTAGAGACATAGAGAAGCCGAGTTGGCGCGAGTGACAGCCAGGCGAGCGGCGCGAAAGAGTCAGCTCGGCGATGTACGCGGAAGGGAAGGAGGGAAGGGGGCAGGGGGGTCTTTGCGGGATTACGACGCCTCTCCTTCCCTCTTCTTCCCCCCTCCTCCCTCTTCCACTCCCCTCCCTTCCTCCTCCCCCCCCCTGCCCTTCCCCCCCGACATTCCTCGTGAAAAAGTGGGCGGCGCGAAGGGGCTATGACGGCCTCCTCCTCCCCTCCGCCGCCACACCCCGTGCCCGCCGCCAGTTGCGCTTTTGTCGCTCGGAGGCTGAGGCGGGGCTTCCGCGCCGCGATTTTGGAATCGATGGCGGTCAATGGGGCTGGGGCATTGGAGAATGTGTGTGCGCGTGCATGCGCGCAAGCGTGCGTATTTGTGTGTGATGTGTGTATGTATGTGTGGGGCTACCGCGCCGCGATATTAATATTATATATCATATACTATACAATGTGTATATATATATATAATTATGTGCCGTATTTATGTGTGTATAGTGTGTATATGTATATATATATATGTATACTATATTAATATATATATATATTAATATATTATATATATATATATATATATATATTATATACTATATATATGTATATGTATGTGTGTGTGTGTATGTGTGTGTTATGTATATGTATATTGTATATGCTTATATGTATATGTATATGTATATATATATATAATATATATATATGTATATATTATATATATATATGTATATATATATATATATATATAATACTATATATATATATGTATTATATATATATATATATTATATATATATATGTATGTATAATATATATATGTATATATATGTATATATTATATATATATATGTATATATATATATATATATATATATATATGTATATGTTATATATATATATGTATATATATATATATATATATATATATGTAATATATATATATATATATATATATATATATATATATATATATATCTATATATTACGGTATGTGACACTTGAAAACCAAGTCTAATTTTCCTTTTTTCGTCTATTTCTCATTCTCTCATTTAACGGAACGTCGTGTTCGCCGCTCCTTTCCTCCGCGTCTTCCTTTTTCTCCGTCCCGCCCTTTTATGTTTCTCCTCTCGAGTTTCCTCCGTTCGCCCTTTCCCTCCTTCCTGTTCTCCTTTACTGCTTTCCTTTCCTCCTGTTCTCCTTTACCAGTTCCTGTTCATTTCATTCCTGTGCGTTCGTGCCCCCTCCCCCCTCCTTCCCCTGTCGTCGCGCCCCCCTGTCGTGGTTACCGTGTTAATGTCTGCTTGCTCCTCCATGCATTACGTTCCCCGCCGCCGCGATTCCCCCTTTCAGCAGTCGGCCAATTACGTGATGCCCTGAGGGGCGTGAATTCCGCCCGCCCCACTTGGACGTTGTCCCTCACTCCCGCACCTGTGCCTGGTCCTGTCCGTGCTGTCCTGGTGTCCGTTGGTCCGTTACCTTCCCCTTCCTGTCCGCGCAGTCCTTCTGTCCTCTAACCATTTTGTAGTCCCTTTCCTCTTTAGATACGAAAGCCTCCCATAGTCCTCGACATTGGTGGTGAATGGCAGTGTATTTATGACGGGTTTTGTTTCCTTTTTCAGACTGCATGTTTATGGTAGTTGTAAGAAGTGGTAAAATGGATATATTCTTCTCTGTGATTCTTGTAGATTGAATTTTTCATGTTTTCACAAGTAGTAATTTTCTGTATTACTGTAGAAGTAAAGTAGTCTGGTTTTCTTGTAGTATTTTGGTAATATTGTTTATTTCTGCAATCCTTCTTCCTCATTTCTAATTTGGTGGTGCCTTTCTCCCTCAGGGCAGACTTGTCTCTTCCTCGAGCTCGTCAAGGCCGCGTCTGAGGCCGTACTCCCACGAGGTAACGTCTCTACTTTCTTTCCAACTTCCATCCCTATTGTAGATTCTTGTCCAGTTCTTCCCTTCTGATCCTCCATCTCATCCTCCCTTGCTCACTCCTCCAGCTCCTCAGGAAGAGCCCGAGGAGGAGGAGGAGGAGGAGGTATGGCCAGCCTTCCGGCTCCACAGCCAGCCCGCCAGCATGCAAATGAGTGGGCGTGTGACACTGTGATACCTTGTGTGTTGCAGGTCATTAGTTTGGGTTTTATCTGGTGCGCTGTGGCATTTTTGATGATGCGACGCAAAGAAAGGTAAGTTTTTTGTGGACTGTCCCTCGGGGTCTGCTCGTAGTGGCCAGAGAAAACCCTTAGCTTGAAATTATATTGTAGTTAGTAAGACCCATTATTTGCTGTAGATTTTCATTTAACAGTTTTTCTTCTCGTGTTTCTTTTTTCATTTGTTGTATAACATACGTACATACATACATCTACGCACATAATTTGAAATCTTGACGTAGTGACAAGGCATTCTTGGCGTAAACTCCAGCCTCCGTACAAGGGAAGAGACGACCTCAAGCGCGCATTGCCAGGAGGACGCAAGTCGCTCTCCACCGCGGACAAAGGGCGGCACCGCTAGCATCGGGAGGCGGAGGGACGGGGGGAGTGCCTGCGGGGCCTCCTGATCACCGCCGCGAAGGGATTGCCTCGCAAAAAACTGGCTCCTCCGCCACCGCCGGCGGACCCCGCTTCTCTTCCGGTCCTGCAGCGTCCACTGCTAAGGTCGCAGGCTTGTGGGCGTGTGCTCTCGGCGGAGGGGGGCGAGAGGAGCTCGAATAATCGATACACTTCTTGTGTTTTTATATCGTTTTCACGAGTGTCCAGTTTTACGATAACATAGATCACTTCCGTCACAGCTTGCCCTGCTTGGTCCCTGTCTTCCAATGTGCAATTTAATTTCGGGTACTTGAACAGTAATGAGGCAGGCAGCGCGAGAGGCACCGAAGGGCCAAAAGAAGAGGCAAGCGATCGATTATAATCTAGATATCAAATATGGCAAAGCAAATTAGTCGACAAAAAAATAGTAAAGAAATCGCTGCGGTGCTGGGTGTGGCCATCAGGGAGGGAAAGGCAAACTGGAGGAGATGAGGAGGGAGGAAAGATAAACAAGTAGCGGGGAGAGCCTGACCAAGACCACCCTGCGTCATGCGTGCGCAGGCCGGCTTGTTTTTTTTTCTTCTTCTTTTTTTGTGCTTGTACGTGTATTTTCTATGCTTCGTGTTTGCGTTTGCTTTGTATTGCGCTTTGTGTCCGCGCATGCATATTGACCCGCACGTCGCCCATCCCACTCGGAGCACCGCCCGTCTGATCAGGAAGAATTAATGGACTTCCAACTCGCACTTAGTGGACCGCGAGGGGCGGGGAGGCGGACGGGACGGTGAGAAGAGGGAAGGGGAGGCGGGCAGGACGCGGGGAGAACCAATCCCCGCCGATACACCTGTAATCCCCCGGTGCCGCCAAATGAATCCTCGTGGGATTACCGGCAGCGTAAGTCCATTACCTTCACCTCACTGCGGGTAATGGCGAGCGCCGGCTTTCATTCTCCGATCCAGGTCCTTTCACGCTCAACCGATGATGGTGCTAATGGTGGACGATGATAATGATGAGTGTGGTGTGAGACTGTGATTGCGCTGTGAGGTGATAATTGACGCGCGTAATTGTGAAGGAAATAAAGTGTTTGCCATAACGGTGAAGATTTTTTTCTTCGCACATTCCACTGAAGCCATATTAATGCAGCCTTGATCTTTACAGTTAATTCATACCTGCTTGCAACAGGAAGGTCGAGCTTGTTTATTTGCGTGCGCGTACGCTCTCTGCATAAGTGTATCTCTGTCAGAACCCCACATCCATTTATTTAGATACTATTTTGTTATTCGAATAACTATTCAGTTGTGTTCGAATGCGTAGTAACAAGGGCATTAGGGAGGCTTACAATTATCATAGTTGTGGGCAGTGCGTGGGTGGCGGTGCTGGGGGGGGGGGGCGCTGTGGGAGGGCCCTTAACCCCTTAACCACACAAACAAATTTACTCCGCGGAAT
>NW_020871181.1:238506-241006 GCF_003789085.1 Penaeus vannamei
CTCCAAAGCTCATTGCAGTCATTGTAATCGTTACTGCCCTGTTACTCACCCAAGATCTGGGTTGACAGAAATGAATATCTTTTTTTTTTTTTTTAGAATAGCATATTATTTGAGTGTTAGTTAAACTGATACACAAGTTTATTGTGGAAACTAACTTCACAAGTGAGGGAAGCGGCTTGCATGTTGCGGTGGATGAAAGTGCTTGTTTAACACTTACTTCCGGGGGCATAACAAGGACGCAATGCCGCAGTCATGAAATTGGTCTGTTACGTAACTAATCTCCTCTTTACATCCAGTTGCGTTACAGTTAATTCGGAGCAACTTACATTCTCTTAGTAATCAATTACCGAAAGGAGATGCGCATTTCGCCTTCGGTTGTCTCACTCGGCAGCGGAAGTAATCGTACAATGTTTAATTAAATTTATGCATGGATTATTCAAGAAGTCTTTATAGTTTTAAACTTTTCTCTGGAAGCGAACCAAGCTTGAGCGTTGCAGCCAATTAGTTGTGAAGATGTTTTAGAAACCATTATATATATATTTTTTTAATGTCATAGTAAGGCCTTGGCAGCCTCAAGGAGCGGCCGGGACTCAAACACTTTTCATTAACATTTCGCCCGTTTACTATTCTTGTGCTGTTGGCGTCTTTTTTCTTTCTTTTATTGACGATCTTTTTCTTTTACAGACGACGGTCCGCGTGTGGGTCAGGTGCCTCATGCAAGAAATGGAGTACAAGACGGTGTGCATTTCCTACACCACCACGTGCAGGGACCTCGTGCAGTCCATCCTCTCCAAATTCAGGATGAAACACCGAGATCCGAATCTCTTCTTTCTAACCATGGAAGTCACCGTTCGGAAGACAGGTAACATTTCACGTGGTTTTTTTTTTTTTTTTTTTTTGAAGGGCAAGAAAGCTAAGAAACATGTATGAAGGCTGTATGTACATGCAGCCCTATATACAAAAAAGTGCATCATAACATAATGGCGATCACTTATTGTCTTATTGGAACACATTGCTTACCTTACTTTATCTGATAATCTTAGGTGATTTTCCAGTACCTTAATAAATACTTTCACTGCGTTGGTCATTATAACAATACATTCATCAGGTGGCGTCATGAGGACCAGTTTGACCTTGGAGGACGACTCGAGACCGGCGGAACTCCAGTCGTGTCACCCTCGAGGCGATTCAAAATTTGCGCTGAAGATGCGGCCGGGCGGGCTCGTGAGGGTGTACGACGGCGCCCTCGTGACAGGGGTGAGTGCCTGAGCTATTTCCCTCTCGCTGTGTAGTTGGAGGAACAATAAGTGGATTACCTGCTTCGCCAACTTTACAGATTTAAAATTGAATATGTAAAAATAATTCTGTAATTCTTTGTTGAGCTTTGGAATATGTTGCGAGTAAGAATTTGTACTTTCCAGAGAAAAGAGAAATAGACTCTAAGAAGGTATCATAAAATGTGTATCATAAAAGAGTGATTTTATACATACAAATGAAATGTGAAATTTAGTAGTGCAATCGTATTGTTGAACATATCATCCCGTATTGGGTTTATTCATCGCTTCCATGCAAATATGAAACCTTGCTAATTAGAATATTAGTTCTATTCGCCGATTGGAAATATCAGTAATTTCAAGATTAATAACCATCATTAATTATTTCAGTCACAGTACAAGAGCTTGCTTGTGAGTGAAAGAACGACATGCGACGAGTTGATCCGCCTTGTGCTGCTCTGCAACAACAATGATGACAAAATTAATAATACAGATAATTGGTTTTAAATCACGAGTTCTGTGATGAATGAAGTTTCATAATAGTTTTTTTTATTACTGTTCTTGTTCGTTCTGAATTCCTTTTAATATGCATTGAATTTCTTGCGCATATGTTGAATTTCATAATTAATCTCGCTTGAGGAAAGGGAGTGAACGGAACGGTTTGTTGAATTGAATTCAATCTCCCTAATAGGAAAGAGGGACTTCGCGGAGAAGAAGTGAGCTCAGTATATAGTACCCCTTTCGCATGCGTCTGACGCAAACGCGCGTCGCAACTCGTGACATACTTTGATGCGTTGGTATCACCGGGAATAACGTTTAGGAATTCACATATCTTACGCACGCTGCGGGCACAGACTTCGCTTGACATAGCGCAGGTATTTCACAATTCATTCCTTTTCAGATACGACCACGAAAAAGCACGGTCGCACAACACACGCCAAACACAGGACACATCACAAACACACGCACAAATTCACACAACACACGCACACAATTCACACGCAGACACACATACACACACACTCACACACACACACACACAAGACACACACACACACATGCAGAGGCACGCACACAGACACACACTGGGTCTTGCACGGATGAACGAAACACATGCAACTCACCGATAGTTATTACGCAGGACAGAGGAAGCACGCAACACACACTCTCTCCACTCTCACATCAAACACCAGCACAGCACCAAGTGCACGATGCCACACCACCAC
>NW_020871181.1:266006-268506 GCF_003789085.1 Penaeus vannamei
AAAGTGTAATCTCTTTATATTCTAAAGATATTAGAGGATCAAGATAAATTCTTGGCACTGACAAGAAGCTAAATATCCATACATTTCAGGAAAATTTAGTGATGAACCAATATTACTAAAATGTTTTTGCATTAAGAGCCATGGATGTTTATATAAACTATGAAGACTTAGTGAGGAACCAGCATAACTAAAAATGTGTTTGCACCTGAGCCATGAACAAGAACTAAACAAAAAATATCAGCAAAATCCTCATGTTAACAATCTAAAATCTACTTACATATGTTTATCCTCTGTTTGTTTGTCTACAGGTTGTGGCGTCTCAGATAGTTCCTGCTCTCCTGTCGTCAACATTTGCTCTGAAAAGTGGAAAAAAATATCAAAAAATCATTTACAGAATAAAAAATATATATGATAAAAATAAAGCATAAACAAGTAAAGAAAAAAATCTTAAAACATTAAACAATAAAACTTAAATAAAGTATTAAAAAATATATAATATCCTACTAATCAAATACAAGTACGGAAATCTAACCGTCTTCTAGAAAATTCAGATTTAGAAATAGAAAATCAAACAGCAGTCACCCAAATCAGACCTTTCTCTGGACTTTTTCTCTTTTCAGGTTCTTCCTCAGACTTCTTGCCTGTTGTGTCCTGGCCACTAAGGTCTAGCTGTCTAGTTACACTCTCAAGAGTCTGCAGATAAATCCAAAACTAACATCATACACTTAAAATTACAAGAGTAAAGACATCCAAAAAAATTTGGGAGAAATAGGACAAGACTATGGTTATGTAAAACAAAACAAAATATAAATATAAAATAATTCTAAATACCATAAAAAAGTCAGCTGAAGAGGAAGTGTACTTATATAGATCTCTTAATAATTAATCTACTGGATCCAGGTGAAGTGACCATCACCTCAAGAAAAAAATTGGCTTAGTGCCATGGGACTGGAATATGTCATGTAAAAATTTGACTGAGGGCCAGGATGACAGGAATGTACCATCTTGAAAAATTAACACACTGGACCCGGATGACGTTTTGGTCACATAATGGGAAAACTTTAGCTGAGGAGAGGGTGACATGCTGTCAACCGGACAAATCAGCTGCTGCCAGGGTGACACTAACTGCCGTCATGAGAGAAGGCCAGGATGAAAAGACTCGCCATGAGTGCACAAGCCTCTTGGAGTGTGATTTGACTCATTTGGCGCATTATTCTCATCGATAAACGAATGTGGAATGCAACCTACGTAAGCAGGAACTGGAAGATTGCCGGCTCCAGGGAGGACACTATTTCCTTGCTGCACACCATATTCCTGGCCGCTGACCAGTGGCACAGGTTGTATTATGTAAAATTGAAAATCACAAAAAAAATCTCCAGAGTTATTTACTACATAGAGAGATGACATGGAGTCCATGCAAGGAAAATAACTAATTACCTTCTGGATAAAGCAAATCAAAAGACAAACAGGGACATTGGAAAATGAAAATAAAGTTAAAAAATTTACACAAAATAACTTTGCAAAGGGGAGGCATAGTCTCCGCTTATAAGTGTTATTATATAGGCCTATGTGCCACACGCCCAGGATATTAGCCACTTGTAACCCATCACCCGGATTTTCAGCTCCGTGCTTTCTGTGATGCAAACAGATCTAAAGGTTGCATTACATTGACCTAACACAAGTGCAAAAAGCTGCTGGAGGAAGATCAAACTCATTAGGCATTTCTGAAGGTCTCCTGCATTATTTCTATCAGTAAACATGTGTGGAAAATACCATCTGGGAACTATGGATGGAAGAGATCTGGATCTAGGGAGGACACTATTTCCATATTTAGACTCCTCTATCTACCCACTGTGACTAGCAGCACAGGGTATACCAAAGAAAACTGATTAACGCAAAAATGTAAAAAAATGATACACTACAAAATTATTCAAAAATGGAACTTGGGAAGACAGCAAAAAGCAAAAGAAACTTATGAAGAAAAAGTGATACTAGCACTGCAATGGAAAAGCAAGGAGTCTTGGCACCATGCATGTGTATTCAAAAGGCCAGACTACAAGCTACACACCTGGGAAAGTAAGTGAGCCGAATGCCTGGATTTTGGGACAAAATTTGGGCAGCAAGGCATCTGTATCCATCAGGTTAACAAATTTTTAATAAGCTTCCAGTAAACTATACACAGACCCCAGACTCATGCACATACATTGAGGAGTCTGACATAGGGAAAACTGTTTCTCTGACCTCTCCTGAGATAAAAATCACAAAAAAACAGAAGCCACAATCTCTATCCTGATCTTTCTAGCAAAACTCATCCTAGATGGTAAAACATAAAAATTGGTACACAAAGCAGGCATGAATCTTGCACAGGCCATCTCTGCACATCCTGTGTACATGGTAAGGGGACTTACATTTGCACTAATAAGTACCTGGAATAACTACTTCCATAAGGCAAAACACTAGTAGTTATGGGGACCTCAAGGGCAAGAGTCCATTACTTTAA
>NW_020871181.1:271006-273506 GCF_003789085.1 Penaeus vannamei
AATATCTGATATAATTTCAGATTTTCCCTTTAACTTCTCAAAGATTCAAACCATGCCTTACTTAATATCTAAGGTCATATACTGTACACATTAACAGGTTAACTTTGAACAAACCTGTAAAGCAAATGGCTGTGTATTTGTAGTGCTCAGGTCTCGAAGTGTTATGTCCTCTGGCCGTGCTCTGGTGGGAGTCTCTATCCAGTCTCCCAAAAGAGTGTGGGCATCAATGTCTCCTGTAAATTCTGTATGCACTTCAAGTCTCATGGTCTCTATCTCAGCTGATACTGGGGTTGAAGTGGTGTCTCTCTCTGATGGATAAATTACTTTGTAAAACAAGGCAATATATTCCTATTGGTGAAGGCCTTAAATAAGCCATAATACTTATTCAATATTTAACAGTATCAGATATCCCTCTTCATTTCACTATTTATTGATATGCAGGGCATAGGATAAAGCAAAAGTAATTATACTTGTATAGCAGTGATAAAAATTTACAAATCTGATCTAGTAAAGCTCAATTTTGAAAGTGAAATTTCCAAATGAAGCAACTCTAAAACTAATATTCTTAAGATCTTATTTTAAGTAAATCATTATACAACCTCTTTTTCTGTTCTCGTCCTCTCTACCTTTCCTTATTTCTCCAATATATTTTCTCTCTGCTTATCTCATTAAACCCCTGCCCTCTGTCTAATTCTCAAATCCTTATCCTTACTTCTTGGAGTGGTGACAGAAGTATCCAAGCTAGGCAAAGACGGAAGGGTCAGAAGGGTCCAATCTTCATTCATGTAGTCTGCCATGGAGGGCTCCCGCATTGTGACTCGCAAAGGTCTAGAACAAGAAGGTCCAAGGTCAAAAAATCCCAATTGTGAGATAAGTCTACTACTAAACAAAATGTTTTGTTTCTATTATTGTTATAAACACTAATGTTATCAGCATATTTGGGATGCCGCACAAGCATTTGAAAGAAAAAGTCTCTGATAAATCTTGTAATCGAACATGTAACCGATCACCATAAATGGGTTAATTTTGAATACACAGCAACTGATAACTTCACACCGGCCACTGGTCCTATTCTGCATTTTCAGTATGTAGGTAATAGATTCTGCAGTTATATTTATATTTTCAAAACCAGTTTTATTCTTTAACTATGAAATGGAGAAAAAAAATTAGAAACCAAATCATGTGCAATTATTTAAACATCAACTGCAATAATGTCTAAATTTATCACGTAATCAGCAAAATATACTTCTTTGAAAAGCTTATTTTGAAAGTATCAAAGTCAAAACCTTATCTAATATATATTTTTGTTATATCAAGTAGGATAAATATGTCTTAAAAAGGCTTAGATTAATACAACATAGTTTGATGTGTATCATTGTTTGCTAAATATTGATACATGGAGCAAACTCTCTCAACATGAACTTCTACGACCTTGGCTCTTTTTGTTCTCGGCCCTAGAATTTAGAGTTTTAGTTTTAGTTTCTCATTTTTCATTAACAATTACAAAAAAGGTTATCACACATTTTTACATTTAATTTTTCTTGCTTTTATTAATGTCATACAGTATTATTAAACCTTCCACTCTGTCCCATATGACTTACATATCTTCAGCCTAGTAACAGTTATCTTAGTCTTCCGTAACTAAAACCATACAACCTGAAGAGCACCTACTAGCATTATTCCAATAGAACCGAATGGTGTTATAAGACTTATCTAAAACTTACTCACCCTCCAGAGCTAGTATCAAGATCTAAAAGCAATGCCCTTTGATGTTGCAACTTCTGATATGTCCCCATGACTTCATCTGCAAGATTATAAAGATAATTTCAGATATTGAGAAAATCTGGGAAAGTCTTGAGACAGTGGATTTTACCATCATTGCCTACTTTACTGCAAAGTGTTCCTTGTCAACAGCTTATCAAGTAAAACTATTGCAGACTGATCAACATACCTAGTAAGAAGCGTACTTGTCGCCTGTATAGCATGACAGTTCCATACATGAGCATTGATGACAGGTAAAGTGAGAACCGGCCTTTTTCATCACCAACTGATGTCACTTTCTTCAGCACTACATACCGGAGTATCTCATCACTATAGTGACATGAAATATTAAGTTTAAGAAAGAATAAAAGAAAGAAAGATAAAAAAGAGTAGTAAAACAGAACCATCACACATTATGATCATGATAAAGAAATGAGAATTAAGAAGTGAAATAAGGAAAGATACATGTAACAATAACAGTTAATAATAATCATGTAAACAATAAACAGCTTNTATATATATATATATATATATATATATATATATGTATCTTTTGATCTTGAGTCCTGTTACTGTTACAACATAGAGATGATTGAGACTATATTTTAAAATAATATGTCAGATGTAAAGGTTTCCTTATAGACTAATGATTTAAAACATGATCCTGGGAGGATCTTCAGTCTATGAAGGCATTCTACAACTGCATCTATTTTGTTACTTTCAAAAACTTTCGGTATTG
>NW_020871181.1:286006-288506 GCF_003789085.1 Penaeus vannamei
AAATATAAACAAGAAATCAACAAAGTAATCACAACATAATAATAATAATAACAATAACAATAATAATGATAATAAAATAATAATAATAATAATAATAATAATAATAATAATAATAATAACAATAATAATAATAAATAGTAAACTAATAATAAATACAATAAAACAATATCAATAACAAACAATAATAATAGTAATAATACAACACAACAATAATAATAATAATAATAATAATAATAATAATAATAATAATAATAATAATAATAACAATAACATATTAATTACAATAATAATATCATCATCATCACTGTCAACATTATTAATACTATCACTATAATCATCATTGCCATCATCATCATCATTATCATAAGAAAATAACAGTACTGATAATGATAACAAATATAGTAAAAAAATAAATAAAATAAATAAATAAAATAATAACAATAACAATAATTACAATTCGTACTTATAGCAAGCACAATAACAAAGACTATAACACTGCCAACAACAACAATAATAATGAAAAAATAAAAAATAAAATAATAATAGCAGCAAATAACAATAAAAAAGATAGTCAGAATAAAAACAAAAATTACAATAATAACAATAATAATAATGATAATGATAATAATAACAATAATATCAATAACAATAACAAAACACATATGATAAAAATAACAATTACAATAATAATAATAATAATAATAATAATAATAATAATAATAATAATAATAATAATAATTACAATAATAATAATAATAATAATAATAATAATAATAATAATAATAATAATAATAATAATAAAGAATATGGTAATAATGATATTATAAAATTAGGATAGTAATATACTTGTAAACATTTGGTTGCAATGTACAGATTGTCTATTATTATAATCATAAGCATGCATGAATCTGTGAGTGCATGTGTACAGTGAATATGAGAGTAAAGGAGTGAGGACTATTATATTCTACAAATCATTATATTCTACAAACATGGAAAATTAAAAGTGAAATCTCTAGAAAAATCAGAGAAGAACACCAACTTCATAAATCATCTTTTTATTCAGCCTACAATTAAAAGATTTTTTCTCTCATTACTCCAAATATATTGCTTGCATTCCTTCTTCCCTCCATTCAACTATGGATAAATCTATATAATATGTACCACGATAATACTTGTCGATTAATCAATATAATTTCCTTTCTAAACTTATGATTTTTTTTGCACTGCATGACAATGATACACATGGCAAAGCAAAAGCAAATTTCCACAATGGCAGTAGGATTCTTTTCATAGTGAAAGAAAAGGAATCATCATTACTAATTGCTATCTGTGGATTAAGTGTGATGTATATTGCTCAAATGTATTACTTTTAGTAAGAAAAGTGCAAAAACTTCTATAGCAAAAATACTGGAGGTATCTAGAGCCCTGCAGCATCAGTGGTAGTATCAGCCTCCTTGAACGTTTGTGCTCCAGTAAAAAACAATAAATCTCCACTATATGAACTCATATGAAGACAAGAAAGAATCTATAGACCTTCCAAAGGAATTAGTCCAAGCTTTACCTTGCCAGAATATACATGATAAATAATGATGGTTTGCTAGCTATTACTAAAGGGCTGAAGGTAAGAAGCTTGAAGTAACCATCAGCTGATAAAGTCAAAAATCATAAAACCTCCATATGACCACTATGCAAGGAGCTTTATAAGCTGAAGCCCTCAATAAATCATCAATGATTTATGTTATTTGCTATTAATGCAACCTCTTCCTGTAAATGGTTTCCACAAACAAAGGCCACAATAACAATTAAAGCTGTTACCTTTTCCAAACATATTTCAAGCTTAATCTTAAAATGAGACTAGTGCCTAAATTCCACTAGCCAAACTCAGCCCTGGTCCTGAAGCCACGTCCAGCTCCCCAGTTTCCCATTCTGGTCACACTACATTAACACTTACATGGGCCTGGCAGGTCTAGTCAGCCATCTAAAAATTTAGTGCTGTTACAACTGCACAATAATACTTAACAAAATTCTATGACAAACACAAACTATGTTATTAATGCCTGCAAAAAATACAGGATATGGGCAAAGCTTGCTCTAGATTTAGCTTATTAAGTGTCCCAGTGCACAATGGAGTGGTAAAAATGGCAATAATGCTTTAAGTCATTCCCTAAAGTCAGATTAGGTAAATGGAACTCGAACTAATGAAATATTTAATGTACTTTAAACGACTGTGCAATCATGCACTACAAGCTAAAAAATGACAAAGAATACTTTCAATGATTTATTCTTAACTAATGACTAACCTACTTTATTTTGTGCATCTTGAAACAAATACCAAAAATAACATAGCATACATGTTAGATATACTTAAATACCACAATAACACTTACTTTCTGAAGATTTCTGAGCACAATATATTAATGATAATACAAAAAACTAATGATAGTATTTTCATGGACAGCATATGACTGAAAACGTAACAATTACTCACATCTTTGTTCCA
>NW_020871181.1:293506-296624 GCF_003789085.1 Penaeus vannamei
TATTGATCGATTACTTTGAGCCGAGGTTTTTCTTCAGCAATTGTATAAGCTTATAGACACAGCATTGGCTTCCTAATTTGATACAGACTTCTTCATTAATCAAACTTCCAGTAGTGTTCACTACAAAAAACAACACATAAAGTCGGATTTTACATTTAAGATAGAATCATTTGCCTTTCTATAAGTACCAGTTTTGAACATAAACCCTTCTCATTCTCGGCCAGATTATTATCCCTATTGCTATTATTATTTTGACTATTTTCATATTTATTATATCACTGTTCCCACTCGCAACTTTCTTAACTCACCACAACTAAATATTTCCCTATTATGATAAGCAATTTCTGAAAACTTCAAGAACCTCTTGAATACCGGGGAATTAAAGAAGGGTCTTTTATTTGTATATCTATGTAGAAAAAAAGTCTATTGGGATATTCCGATTTTGAGTTGGATTAATGCGACAGAGTTCAAAATAGCATTCATTTCTGTGTAAAAGGGAGTATATCGACCTTCACTGGAGTCCTGTAACACTATCTCAGTCCATTTTTTTTTAGTAAGATTTAACATCCGTTTCCTATTACTCTACTTGTCCGGTATGCACAAGACCACGGGGAGGGAATCCCACAACCTTGCATGGACCACAAGAGAGGTCGCTTATTAGGTCCTTTATCCGGGTCGCTAAATAAAGGGAAGGAGAAAAAAGGAGGCTGGAACAGAAAATGCTCAGATTTGCTTACATGATTTAGCAGATAACTTCCCTGCGTGACAAAACATACGCCCAAGCACGCGCGTTCTTGTGTCTGAACGCCAAGAACACACCAAGAACACACGCACTCGAGAATAAGTCCTTTGGGTTTCAGACAGTCATACCCAGACGCAAGATCTACCGGCAGATCCTGGGCAAAGGCACACGTAAGCACAAGTGTAGATGTAGATTAACATAATCGGAACAGACCTCAAGTACTGATACTGATAGAGAAAAATTAATGTAAACAACCAGGATTCTAATATCTTAATTTGAGGATAAATTATGCACCATTTTATATGATCTTTAACAAATTCTCTTTCATAAGAAAAAGGACATGAACACATTTTGAAATAATTTTGTCTCAAAATCTTAGTCATCGCCAGCAACCCCCTTTCTAACCTATATCTTAATCTGACTAATTTGTCAAACTAAGATATGTAATTCAAGATTATCATTATTAAGTTGGTACCTTTATATATTGCATAACTCGTGTCTGTTTGTTTTTATTTTATTTTTTTTATTAATAAACGGGTAAGAGACATTCGTGTTTCTTTGATAAATCATAGGCATTGGTTTATTCTAAAGCACTTCAAGGTAACTGTTCTTATTATTTAGAGCAGAAAACGGCCGATTGCCGAGGACCGGGAAACGAATCTGGTCGATTTACATAAAAGTCCGAGGTTGACGTGAGCCCGATGTCATTGCCCTTCGTCCCAGGAAGAGCACGCCCACCGCATAGGCTTAGGGCGACTATGGCATTCTTCTCGAACTTTCCTCGTCATCTCCTCGGTGGCCCCGAATGGTCCCGTTAAAGACATGTCCACGTGAATAAAATGATTCTTATCTAAATTATAAATAAACTTTGGATTCACATGCCTAGCAATGTGAGCGACGCTGAGTAGATGTGAGAAGTCCCTCCGTTTATATAATATATATATATATATATAATATATATATATGTATATATATATATATATATATATATATATATTATATATAATATATATATATATACACGCACACATACATACATACATACATATATATAATATATATATATATATATATATATATATATATATGTTGTGTGTGTGTGTGTGTTGTGTGTGTGTGTGTGTGTGTGTGTGTGTGTTGTGTGTGTGTGTGTGTATGTGTGTGTGTGTGTGTGTGTGTGTGTGGTATGTGAGCTTAGCACTTCTCCCGTTTAAAACAACTAGGTAAGAACACACACACACACACACACACACACACACACACACATATATATGTGCGTGGGGGGGGGGTGTATGTATGTGCATATAAATACTAATGCAGCGTTTATGAATGTAAACAGACATTAATACATACATACACACACACATACAAATGTGTGTGTACATGCGCCCCCTATCCCACCTGACACCGATTCGTGTTCCATGGCACAGGCTTTTCTCGGGCCGAGTGCACAAGTCCGCCTCCTTCTCCCTTTGTCTTTTGTTCATCACGGCACAACCACAATTCATATGGGATATTATGTTCTTACAGAATCATTAAGAACTTATTCAACATGGCCGTCAGTAATCCTTCCCTGGCGGCCATTCGCATGCCTTCCCCCCTTCATGCGGTCATGAGACGCGTCCAAATCCCTGTGGCGTGACCTAATGAGAAAGAAGAAGGTTTTGAAAAGCATCAAACCTCAGGATAAAGACAGTGACATGCTGTGTGATCTTAAAGACGGATCTTCCGCTAATCTTTCTGGGGCTTCGACCTCCTAGCGCTCCCGGCTGATGCGAGCGAGAACGGTTAAATTCGAAAAACAGAAACTGCGCGGTAAGCTGTCGGTAAAACATCATCAGCAAAGACGTTTACCATTTATTACTGGAGTTTGGTCTTCGGGGAACGTAGAAGTATTAAACGCAGATGAAGCGAACCAGTCATGCAACAGGAATGGCTTTTGGTTAAAATATAACGAGCAGCTGGCAGTGTAAGCTGAGGGAATCACCTTAGGTTAATCACTACAGAATCTAAACACACCGTTTTAAGTCACGTTTTTCGAACTAAATTTCCTTTCTCTTATTTTCCCCTCTCTCTCATTGTCGCATTATATCTGGCACTAAAGAATCTAACAGAGAGAGCAAGGGAAGAGGCCAAGGTTACCGAAAGACAATGATGTTAATAAGTTATTTGCAATGATGAAGACCTTTCATAAACATTACTAGACATATTTTTTGTGATAAGATCATGTATATTGTAGAGAGATTTGCTGAAAGCGACGTGCTCCCGATACAGTACTGAAAACAAGCACCCGAAACATACAAGCAATGATCACAGACGTATCTTGTACGTGATCATCCAGAAAAAAAAAACACGGGTGAACCCATAAGGATTGCA
>NW_020871181.1:296724-299224 GCF_003789085.1 Penaeus vannamei
GCAGCGTCATAGAAGTTCCAAGGTCGCCCCAAACTTGAAGCCAGTGGTGCCACGCCTCTCTCCCCGAGCGGACCTCCACGAAACCTCTCGGTCGAGTGGACAGTTCGTGGGTTGAGTGTTTCTGCAAAGTCGACTCGCTAGTTGTTGTTGTTTTTTACTGTGTTTATGTTTCTTGCTTCCTGGAAGTGGTGACTGATTCATCAGGTAGGGGAAAGATGAGATATTATGGGATAATTCTTGACGGAGGCATGGTCGTCTTACTTTGAGCATTCCCTTTTATATACAGCATGGATAATACAACACATACACATTATATATTACTATATATTATATATACTATATATATATATATATATATATATATATAATATATATATTCATGTATGTGTGTGTGTGTATATATATATATATATATATATAATATATATATATATATATATATATATAATATATATATATATATATGAGTGTGTATACATATATACATGTATGCATATATATGTATATGTAAATAGAAAGATAGACAGATTGATAGATAAATAGATAGATAAATAGATGATAGATGAATAAACGTGTTGACAGGTTCTGCCCTACTTCCAAGACATCGCGACGAATTAATGAATAAGGGCACCAAGACGAGCAAAATTTCTGTCCATTTCTGATGTAATCGAAAAAAAATAGTAATAACACAACCCGGAACGAATCAAACAAATACTGAAAAAAAACATCTCATTACTCAGTATGTGCAATGAGACGTGTGCATCTATACCAGCTTAGACCTGATATTTTCTTTATTGGCTGGATTTCTGTTGCAAAATCGCATTATAGACAGGGTCAGGGTCACCCACACGGTCTCACTGGACAAGAAACGTAAACGAAGAAGCAGAAATTTTCCGCGTGGAGTTTCTCGTTGTCGTCTGGAAGAGCGATTGATTTGGGAAACCTTCGTTTTTCATTCTATTATCTATATATTTGTTATTATTGTTTATTTCATACTGATTTCATTTTTCTTCTCTCGGCGCATGACGGTGACAACCCCTTCTTCATGCTGGTAAAGACGACATCCAGTTGGCCAGACACAGATGTGGGTCGTCTCAAGGGGGGCTATAACCCCTCCCCTGATGGAATATTTAATAAAAATCTGATAAACTTATCACTTAAAATGATTACCTCTTTAAGCATGTATGAATAAGCGTCTCAGTATCTTCTACATGTATAAATAGTGGTAAGGGTTTAGTTGTAGGGATGGCATTTGTTTTATATCCGCGGCCCTGTAAATCCTAGATTTATTAAAGATTTAACTATCGTCTTGGCAAGACACGAATTCGTTCTAGGAGAAACTACAACAGAAATCACCTCAAAGAGTAAAGGAAGTTGTGGTGTCTTGTTCCCTGCAGGAATTACTGTGAAAAACTTTCATAGCAGAACCTGTAGCATATAATAAAGAAGAGCGCCTGGCAATATTTATTTCTATGATTATTTCTTTCTTGGTGTAGGAAATATAGCTACTGTAAAGATAGCAAGAGAGCGATATCTACGGCCTCTAGATATGATCCAGCTTCATGATAAGATAAATATAACTTGTAAAGGTACTTAGCACCCAACTTTCTATATGAAAAATAACAGAGGTAAACAAACACACAGGCACAAACACACAGAGAACATATGTATACACACAAACACACAGAGAACATATGTATACACACAAACACACAGAGAACATATGTATACACACAAACACACAGAGAACATATGTATACACACAAACACACAGAGAACATATGTATACACACAAACACACAGAGAACATATGTATAACCACACAAACACACAGAGAACATATGTTACACACAAACACACAGAGAACAAATGTATACAACACCAAAACACACAGAGAACATATGTATACACAAACACCACGAGAACATATGTATACACACAAACACACAGAGAACATATGAATACACACAAACACACAGAGAACATGTATACACACAAACACACAGAGAACATATGTATACACACAAACACACAGAGAACATATGTATCACACAAACACACAGAGAACATATGTATACACACAAACACACAGAGAACATATGCATACACACAAACACCACAGAGAACATATGTATACACACAACACACACACAGAGAACATAGTATACACACAAACACACAGAGAACATATGTATACACACACACACACACAGAACATATGTATACACACAAACACACAGAGAACATATGCATACACACAAACACACAGAGAACATATGTATACACACAAACACACAGAGAACATAATGTATACACACAAACACACAGAGAACATATGTATACACACAAACACACAGAGAACATATGTATACACACAAACACACAGAGAACATATGTATACACACCAACACACAGAGAACATATGTATACACACAAACACACAGAGAACATATGTATACACACAAACACACAGAGAACATATGTATACACACACACACCG
>NW_020871181.1:304224-311724 GCF_003789085.1 Penaeus vannamei
AGTAAAGAGAGGCCGAGAGAGCAGAGAAATGAGATTTGCTCGATATCTAATCCCCTTCCATTAATCCATCCACATCAGCCATTTCAGATTAAATTCCCCGACCTCTTTATCATCCAAATCGATCAGCCTCCCCTTCAGGCCCCATTCCCCAGACCGACGGCGCTACCAGGGGCAAATTCCCCAACAATACTGTGTCCAATTTCAGGATAAAAAGATGTATTCTAGTTGACCAAGTCTCTATTTTCTTCATATCAGCTGATATTAAATAGCTTACCTTCCATTCTGTCCAATTTTCCGTTCCTAGTTACATATCCTTCCCAGGCTACATTTTTATTCCATACATACAACATTTTATAAATTATTATTAAGGCAGCAATGTCAGTATACTACAATCAGTGTCATTCTTGCACATTTTCATATACATTTATGGGTATACCTAAGTTTCTCACCGAAACCATGGATCTTCTGTTTATTACTGTCATATTTACGAGATTCAGCATAAAACTACCTCAGTTTATGTCATCATGCTTGGAAAATGCCATGAAATGCTGACCGACCCTGTATACACATCCTCCTCCACAGCACACACTGAAAGGCCCTAGATCTCCCTTTGATTATATATAGAAGTGAAATATACAAACCACAGAACTAAATCATAAGAGAAAAAATAAAGATACAGACTCCTAAAACTCAATGATAATCTACATCTCCCTCTCTAATTCTCTTCTTTCCCGATCTCATTCATTTCTCTATCTATCTCTAATTATTACTTTTCTTCTTCTTTTCTCTCCCTCTCCCTTTCTTTATTCCATTTCCGACTGTCTCCTAAATCGTCCATGTAATTCTCCCTTTATTTCTCTCTTATCTTTTGTTTCTTTATGCACATAAAAACGTAAGCAAAACAGATTCACGCCTACATCTAAGACTATGCGAACACCACCCACATAAAAAAAAGAAAGAAAAAAAGAAAAAAGAAAAAAATTAAAATTCGCATTTAAAAAAAAAGGAAAACGAGAAACACTCACAAAGCCTCTTCATAAATCGCATAAATCATTACTACAAACAACACGCACCTCAGAACTAGCCTTTCGCGCACTAACCTCTCCCGAAACGACGCCAGAGTGAGGTGGGACTACGTGAACATCCACCGCGGCAACGGGCTGCCCGGCTTCGAGAGGTTCTTCAGCCAGGGAGCCGCCGCCGAATACGTCAACCCTGCCTTCCCCACCAACTCCTTCCCCAACTGGCACACGATCGTCACTGGTGAGGCACTGGTGGGGGCGTTCTTTCTTTCTTCTGTGTGTGTGTCTATGTGTGTTGTGTTGTATGTATGTATATATATATATTATATATATATAATATATAATATATATATATATATATATATATATATATGTATGTATGTATGTATGTATATATATATATATAATATATATATATATGTGTGTGTGTGTGTGTGTGTGTGTGGTGTGTGTGGTGTGTGTGTGTGTGTGTGTGTGTGTGTGTGTGTATGTGTGTGTGTGTATGTGTGTATATATATTTATGTAAATACATATATCACATATATATATATACATACATACGTATATATATATATATATATATATATATATATATATATATTATATATATATATCATATATTACACACATATGTTTGAGTTTGTGTTTGTGTGTATATAAAACAGCCAACAGCCCCCCTTCGTCAGGCAGCGCTTCAGTTCCTCGGACGCTGACATCTGCTCTGCCCGCAGGTCTTTACCCCGAGAGCCACGGGATCATCGGGAACTACATCTACGACCGGGAGGCGTCGAAGGTCTTCTCCATAGACGACCTCGAGGGCGCGAAGGACCCTGCCTGGTGGAGCGACGCCGAGCCCTTCTGGATCACGGCGACGAAGGGCGGCCTCCAGAGCGCCCTCTTCCTCTGGTCCAGGTGGCGCTTCGGGCTCGGCCTTTCTTCGTGTTTTTCACCTTTTTTATTATCTTTTTTACTTCTTTTCTAATTTCCTCTTTAATAAACTACCTTTCTTGTACAGCCAATTCATTTTTCCGTTTTTTTTCTTCTTTTACATTTTATCTTTAAACGCTACTAACCTTGTAACTATGTATTTTTTCCTCTTTAACTTTATTATACCTTTTATTTTGATCTAATTATTAATTTAGTTCCAATCTTTGTAACGCATCCATTCAATACTCCATGGGGATACCCAATGGATAGTTTTTTAACCCTTCTATCTGTCTTTTATGTAAAATGTGAATTAATCTCATTTCTCTCTATTATATAGATCTTTCTACACCTATGTTTGAGCAATATTGTTTTTCTCTTCTTATTCATCAGTCAAAACCAATTGAGCATTATTGTTTTCTCTGCTTTTCTTATTCCTTAGTCAAAACCAAAATACAATTTCTTTATTTTTTCGATCCATATACTATTCGAAGAGCACCACGATCAGTCCATCCCTTGCCCAACAGATGCGACGTCCCTTGGGATGGCGGCGTCCTACCACGGCACTGCGACCCCTTCAGGTTTGCTGCTCCCAACACAGACAACATGGTTCAGAACTTCCGCCAGGCAGTGGACATGATCCAGAACCAAGGATATTCTCTCGCCATGGTCAGTCCCTCGTCTCTCGTGGCCTCTCCTGCGACGATGAATGAAGACGAAAACGGAATTTCACCGTCGAAAGAAAAAGAATGAAACGCCCTGTTGTAATGTAGACTTCTCCACAGGTCTACGACGGCATAATAGACACCCAGGGCCACTACTTCGGTCCCGCGTCGTCGGAGGTGGCAGCGGCGGTCAGGGACACCGACGCCGCTCTGCAGCAACTCTGGAAGGACCTCTCGGATCGGGACATGATAGACAACGTTAGCATGTGGATATTCTTAGCTAGTTTCTGCAATTTGGCCGCCTAATACTTTTATGCACTTATGCATATGATTTATGCACTTTGGCCCTCTAATACTTTTTACGTTTTCTTTATTTTGGTTCATTTTATTTTATCGTTATTGCCCTTGTTTTCTTATCATTGCTTTTTCTTCTAATCAGTATTGTTATCAATAGCAAGTAATATAATAATAATTATTATTACCATTATATCATCATGATTACCATATTCCAGGTTAACGTGGTTTAGTCAGCGACCACGGGATGGCTTGGACGGGCAGGGAAGGTGCGGGGAGCTGGACGTGGTTCCCTGCCTGGAGGAGTCGCAGGTGGAGAAGGTCGTCGAGTATGGTGGCTACATCAACGTCCCAACCAAGAGCTGGCTATGCGATGGAGTAATATGTTGTTGTTGTTGTTGTTTGTTTTGGGGAGGGTTATTTCTGTGTGATGATAATTGTAACAATGCCTGAGGATTCATTTATTGGCATTGTTATTTACGTGTGCGTGCGTGTGCGCGTGTGCGTGTGCGCCCCCGCTCTCTCTCTCTCATTCCCAGTCAGAAAAGCCAAATTCCCAAATTTTAGTTCAATCGGACGAGGCTTTTTGAGATGCAATTTTCTTTCACTTTTTCGCGAAGGGCCTGGGTGCCAAATTTCAAAGTCCTATAATTCTGTAATTAATGGTCCGATTTTTAAAAACAAGGTATATTTGTAAAGGGGAAATCACGGGGAATACTAATATGACATTCAATTAAGTTTTTGAGTGATTTTAGGTTCCATAACCTTTTGACGAATATTTTGACTGTTATATCGACAATTTCGGACAATTGACTGCGATAATTTTCGATGGAAATTGTAGCCCAACATGTTCCTCACAACAGTATTATTAATTAGAAATAAGAATACCCATCACTAAAATCATCATATCCTGTTCATTCTATGTACATTAAGCCCATTCCACATACCGGCAATATCTTATCAGGTAAAAGTGACTGTTGGTCCAAGTTTGCACTATTATATATGTATATGCATGTATATGTAGTTATTGTGATTGCCATCAATAATATTATAATAGATATTAGTAATAACACTATCGTTAGTATACAGTTGGTAGTATTTATCAGGAAACTACTGCGTAAACTAGGTATCCATCATATGAAATATATTTCATCACAAACACTGAAAATTGTCACAATAAATGCTTCAGCTGTTTCCCCTGAACACGCGCCATCCACACGCAGCTGGAGTGGATATCTGGTGTTCGGGCTGTTGTCGCTCGCGTGTGGGAGGCGGCAGCGCTGACTGACGAAACATTTCAGGCAAATTTCTGTTTTGGTGTATGACTACACACACACACACATATATATACATGTGTGTATATATATATAGATAGATAGATAGATAGATAGATAGATAGATAGATAGATAGATAGATAGATAGATAGATAGATAGATAGATAGATATAGATAGATAGATAGATAGATATTCGCACACACATACACATAGATTGATTGATTGATAGGCTAAACATTTAAGGTGAAATCTGATAGTTAAAATCCACATTGACACACAAGCACAGGGGAGTTGTGGCTTCCACAGTAGAAGCGTATTGCAGCTCCCAACCAAGGTGCCTTTGGGTCCTTCATTTCAGAGAATTCCATGCTGTCTGTTCTCAAATGGGGTATTCCAATTCCGCTTTCACATAAGCCGATTTGTCCGTATCGATTGCAAGCTGCATTGTGGGAGTGAGAGTAATCTGTTAGGATCGTGGAATAGAAATATATAATTATTTCTATTTGGAATAAGACCATGCATAGCCGTTTTTTTTTTTTTTTTTTTTCAAATACAGTGTCAATAGTTTTAGTGAACAGTGTTTTGCATCCTAACAACATTGTGCGCCATTGGTGTCTTCGACCAGCAGCTTGAAGGAAAAAAAAAACACGATTTGCACTTTTGAAATTACCTTTTCGTTTTAATCACGTATACCTTGAAATCGTATCCTTTTTTTATCGCTGAGCAGGTGATGGAGAGCTTGCGCAGGTGTCCGACCGTGGGCGAAAATGTGAACGTGTTCCTGAAGAAGGATGTGCCCGAGCCTCTCCACTACAAGGCACATCGCCTCATACTGGAGATTGTCGTCATTGCGAAGGAGGGTAAGCGAGGACCAAAGTACCATATGATGTAAATGAAGATCCTAATGTAATGTATCGCCCGTATTCATACTCAGTGCGTTTCGGTTAAGTGTCAAACCTGACTATCGGAATGTCGAACGTTATTTACAACGGTCGCTTTCACCGTTACTCTCAAGACCTTTAATCATCGGAAAGGCTCAGGGTTACCAACATGAACAATTCTCTTTTCCATTATGATCAAATCAGCTAGGATTGCACATTCCTTATTTTCACACTCGTGATGACTCTCTTGCATTTGCTAGGCTAACCTTGATCTAATTTATTATGGATTTACTTCTTTGGAAAGTTTGGAGGGATGTCGAAGTTTCACCACCAGCGGCTATAAACTTAAGATTGCCGTGAATATAAATACATAGATTAAAATTATATATGTATATATATATATATATATATATATATTATAATATATATATAATCTATGTATTTATATATACATATACACATTGCATAGGTCTACGTTCTTACACAGGCCTACATATACACGTGTATATATAAATATGAGTATATGTATTATACATACATACATATATGTGTGTATGTGTTTGTTTGTGTGTTGTGTGTGTGTGTGTGGTGTGTGTGTGTGTGTGTGTGTGTGTGTGTGTGTGTGTGTGTGTGTGTGTGTGTGCGTGTGTGTGTGGACATGCATATAGGCTGATGTGAGCAAAATAAATGCTCATGATTATATATGATTATATATGTGTTGGAATGAGAATCTTTAGTACATGTTGATCACTGTAATTTCTGAAACCAGACTTCCCGAATAATGTAATATTAGGGAAAGATAGCCAGGAGCTTTATAAATACCAAGTTGCTAGTAACACCACCGAAAGTCTGTGAATTGGAGCCTGATACCCTTAAATCGGCTAATTTTCTAAAGGATTAATCATAGAACTGCTGGGTCAGGAATAATGCGCTGATAAAGTGTGCTATAAAAACAATAATCACTAAGGTAGACATGAATATTTTCAAATAAAGAGCTGTATATTGTAGATCCCATTCTTAGGTTGTATCTTTGCTTATTTTAGTCACTGGTAATGATTATGAATACGAATGCAAAAATAAACCATTTTGAAATCTAATTCGAAGTAATCTCGTATCCCCCTTTGCCAGGGTATATGATACGCCCGCCCCAGACCGCCTACTCAGTGCCCGAGAGCGCGGGCTCCTACGAGGGAAACCACGGCCTCGACAACACGAATGGACGCAACCCCGACATGCGCGCTGTTCTCTATGCCGTCGGGCCATGTGAGGAAAACCATGAATTTGCTCATATTTCTTGCTTACTTTCTTTATTGGTTCCTTCCGTGTGCATATTTCATCATGGGGAATCTTGCTTTATTACATGCATGGATCAAAATCGTTTACGAAATACTGAAACAAAAGGGACAGACGGTTGAACACAAAAACCTCCACAGACTTTGCTCCGGGAGTCCGAGCCGGGGTGGTGGAGCAGGTCGACGTGTACAACCTCCTGTGCCGAAGTGTCCAGCTCCAGTGCCACGCCAACAACGGCACCTTGGCCCACGTGGAGGCGTTCTTCCGACCCGGAGTCCCCCTCCAGAGTAGTGCTATGTCGAGGGGCGGGATACCTCTGGCCGCTCTGATGGCCATCGTGTCCGCGCTGCTCTTGCTTTGATCGGGGTCTGCCATTTTCCGTGGCATCAGCACAGGACGCACTTCTCTCTTTTTCCAAGATTTTAGAACATGATTTTACTTCTTTAGTCACTTTTAAGATACTTTATCTCTTATTTAGGCACCTTTACAACTTGATTTTCTCTTTTGTCACATTTACGACAATTTCCTCTTCTTTTGTCACATTTACGACAATTTTCTCTTCTTTTGTCACATTTACGACAATTTTCTCTTCTTTTGTCACATTTACGACAATTTTCTCTTCTCTAGACCCTCTTTCTCCACATGCTTACCTTGATCCCAATGCTCTGCCACTCAGCCAAGCGAATGAGTTTCAGATTTCTTTCTAAGACATGTACAAAGGAAAGTGAACAAGAAGATCCGTAAATCACACATCTGCACTGCTTTGGGCTTTGTGTCTATGAAGGTAAAGTATGTATGTAAAGAAGGTAAAGAAGGTATGTAAAGTGGACTTACTTTGGAATCTATTTAGTCGTAAACCTGAGGGATCTAGCTGACACCTGCTGTTATTAACTAGGGTAACGATACTGTCCCGTTACGCTATGTCAGTTGAAAATATATGTTTAAGAATTAAAGAAATAATTCAAAAATATCTATCAAAACCCTTCTTTGTACTATGATATTTTCACAGTTTTGTTGAGCAATGTAAAAATGCTAGCAACATTTAGTACTCCAGGCGGTCACACATTGAAGCAGTCATTCAGCTGACCGGGTATGAACTGCTTTCGTCTTGGTGCGAAAGGAGGGATATATATATATATATATAT
>NW_020871181.1:327528-332528 GCF_003789085.1 Penaeus vannamei
ATTAAACTGTACTTGATGGCAAAACATAATACAATACTTACAAAACACAAGCACACAGTAACGTATGCAACCGTGATGAGCGAGCAGGCACAAACAATTCTCAGTTTCACAGCACAGTGTAACTAGATGCAACTCAGCGTCCATGATAGAAACACCAGCACGAAACGCCCTTCCCTTCACTTCAAGATAATAACACCTCATGACTTTCACTTCAAGATAATAACACCTCATGACTTTCACTTCAAGATAAACACACCTCATGACTTCAAGCACACCTCATGACTTTCAAGATAAAAATGACACTTCAACATAAACACACCTCATGACTTTCACTTCAAGATTCATGACTTTCACTTCAAGATAAACACACCTCATGACTTTCACTTCAAGATAAACACAACTCACTTTCACTTCCACACCTTGACTTTCACTTCAAGATTTCACTTCAACATAAACACACCTCATGACTTTCACTTCAAGATTCATGACTTCAAGATAAACACACCTCATGACTTTCACTTCAAGCCCATGATAAACACACCTCATGACTTTCCCTTCAACATAAACACACCTCATGACTTTCCCTTCAACATAAACACACCTCATGCCTTTCACTTCACCTCATGACTTTCACTTCACCGCCCCTCCGCGTATCTCCACGCCCTTCCCTTCCCCGCGCCAGGATGGACCATATCTCCTGAAGTGAGCAACCTCCGGGCGGTGTTCTGGATTGCGTACATGGTCGGGGTGGTCGTCGTGGCGGCGTACTCGGCCACTCTCGTCTCCTTCCTGACGGTGCAGGGCGACGACCTCCCCTTCGATTCCCTGGCTGATATTCAGCGGATCGGCAAGCACCGGCTCGGGATCCAGAAGGGGTCGGTTCTTGAGGAGTTCTTCAAGGTGGGAAGCCAAGTTTTTTTTTCTTCATCTTTTTCTCTTTTTTCTTCTTTTTTAAAGAAATGTATTGGATTTTCTGCTTTTCTCATATACTGCATTTCTAATATTTTGTTTTAATGGTATTTCGATTAACTACTTTTCTTCAAAAATCATTTGGAATTAATGAAGATATGAGCTATTTAATTTATATAGTTTTATGAAAGAAACTTCTTTTATGATTTTTTTTTCATAAATCATACGTAGTTCATGAAAGTATGTGTCATTCCTTTAATATCATTTTATGAAATAAAATGTTGGATTAAAGAAATCGGTAACTTTTTCTTTTCCTTTTGTTTTTCTTTTTTCCCTTTTTTGCAGGGCAGGGAAATACGCCCTATGCAATAAAGATACTGCACCAAATGAACTCACCCCCCCCCCTCCCCTCTTACCCAACCAGAACCAGAACTTCATCCAGTACTTCAACTCCCTCATCGCGCCCCACCCGGACACGCTGGCCAAATCTTACAAGGAGCTGAGGGCACAGGCTCTCGAGGACTCGGACTTCGCCTACGTGGGCACCTACGAGATCCAGCGCCTCGACAGCGTGGGGGCGTGCACCTTCCGCTCGGCCCGCCAGCACCTGCTCTTCAACGACGGCTCGCTCGGCTGGCCCAAGGGCGCGCCGTACGTGCAGCTCTTCGATCACTTGTGGGTGTTGAGATGCGGTGGGGTTTGGCTCGGGGTGGGGACAGCAAGAGCATCTTCTTCTTCCTCTCATGCAACTGTAAAAATTCCAGTGCAACTGTAAAATTCCAGTTTCACTCCTCCAAAATTCCAACTTCATTCCTCTCATACAACTGTAAGATTCCAACTTCATTCCTTTCATGCAATAAGATTCCAGCTTCACTCCTTTCATGCAACTGTAAAATTCCAGATTCACGCTAATGGATGATACGTTGCCAAAGTTTGACCCAGTTGCGGCCAGGGACAGGCCATGTTGCCGGCAGCGTGTTTGAATGGCTGACCTTACTAGGGATTAAGACAAGGAAGAAGAAGAAGAAGATGCAGTGTTTTGTCTACTTCTCCTCGGCTTTTTGTTGAAATTATCTGGCTTTTTTTTCTCTCCGATTTCAAAGGGACCGAGATTAAAAGGCCTTCAGATCTTAAACTTGATGTGAAACGACCTGTCAGAAGTTGGGCGTTTTTGCAGGGTTATGGTTGCCTAATAGTAATAATGACCATAATAATAGTAATGAGAACAATGAGTATAATAATCATAAATGTACTGTTGATACTAATGAAAATAATACTAATATGGTAATGATAATGATATAACAATAATAATGTTATTAGGGTGATGCTGGCTTGGCGTTTTTGTTGCCCTCAGCTGTTAAGAAACGACCAGTTTTTACAACGGAAACCGGATCGAGTCCAAGCATCACCGAGGGCGCGATTAACCCATCAGGAATTCAGTGAAGCAGAAAATCCTATTAATCTGTTGAAGGACGAAAAGCTAGCCATGACTCGCAAATTCTGATATGATGTGCCAGACCATTATGATGGACTTCTGTGTAACCGAAATACGCTTCCATCAGCTGAAACGGGATCCAATTATATAGGTTATTTATAGCTTATGCATGTGAGAAGACCCATTCTTGACCGTGAAATATGGTGGCATAATTGAGTGTCTCCCTCGTTCCTTCCAATTACACCCCTCCCCCCCCGCCCCCACCTCTGTAGGACGCATAATCAATTCACTGATGCGGATGTATAATACAATCCGCAGTACGTGGTCAAAATATCCCTTTTGTTGCTGATAACAAGCGTGATGGCAAAAAACGTGTTCCCTTTTATGGTTAGGCTTAAATTCTTATTGCAGGTAATTAAGAAGACAACCATAGTACGTCGTGTGTTGATAAGCCTTTTAAAAATCACCTAGAAAGGCTCATTCATAACCTTGCTATTGATTGTACGTTGAGGAGGCTCAATAGCAAAAACAAAATAGTTATACGCAAAAAAAAAAAAATAATAATAATAATAATAATACCCGCCAGGAGGATATACAGATAAAAGACGCCAGCATATAGATACGTAAATACAAAGACATGATTTAGATACAAGTCCATACACACGTGACTGTAAAGATCCCTACCAACCCGCACTAGACTAGCGTGGTAGGGTACGGCCTTTTTTCCTCCCTATGAAGCAAACCATACCCAGGAAGGTGGCGCAGAATGGGGAAGGCCTATGTCTTGCAACGGAATTTAGAAGGCTGAATGTAGCGAGTGTGTGGCATATACGTTCGCACAAAGAGACGAGATGATGACCATACCCAGGGAGGTGGCGCAGAATGGGGAAGGCCTATGTCCAGAAACGGAATTTAGGTCTGCATATAGCGAGTGTGTGGCATATACGGTCGCACAAAGAGACGAGATGATGAAGGGCGGGAGACAGGTTAGGGAACCTAAGTATAATTGGGCAGTCGTTTGTGTAGGCCTAGAGACTTGGATACATTAGTAATGAGAGTTCAAAGGGTTCTGTCCGCCTGTTGGACTTTCCTTTGAGATTCTTCTTCGATAAGGGAAATAATGATTATCCTCTGATATAAAATGGCGTCCAATTCACTGCGTGTGAATTGGTTTAAGGATGGTGTTTATTGGATTTTGCTGTACTAAGTTTTCTGTGTATTATTTCCTAAAGTTATATGAACCATATAATAGTTATTATTTTTATTAAAGCTACGTATCTATAATAATCATGCCTTAATGAAACAGAACAGAATAAGTGTATAACTAACTGTGCACACACAAACACACACACACACACACACACGCGCGCACACACACACGCGCACACACACACACACACACACACACACACACACACACACACACACACACACACACACACAAATTCACACTCCGTTAACACGTACAACAAAACACATACACAGACCTATATATATGTCCTAACTTCTTTTGCAAACCATGTACTTTTTAGCATCAGCAGACTACGCGAGTCTGGACTGCTGCAGAAGATGTTGCTCGACTGGTACCCTAATTCTTACTACTCGTGCCCAGACCAGCCTGTGGTTGCCTTGGGCCTCAAACAGGTGGGTGCCCGGGGCTATTTGAGGTGGTTCAGTAACGGTTTTTAGTATATGTGTGCGTCTCTCTCTCTCTCTCTCTCTCTCTCTCTCTCTCTCTCTCTCTCTCTTCTCTCTCTCTCTCTCTCTCTCTCTCTCTCTCTCTCTCTCTCTCTCTCTCTCTCCCTCCCTCCCTCCCTCCCCTCCCTCCCTCCCTCCCTCCCTCCCTCCCTCTCTCTCTCTCTCTCTCTCTCTCTCTCTCTCTCTCTCTCTCTCTCTCTCTCTCTCTCTCTCTCTGTCATATCTGTGTGTTCTGTTGCTTTTACTGCCTTTTCCGTCAAGTAAACCTTACGCTGTTTATATATCCACACATTCCTTTTTTTCAGGTCTTCACGGCATTCGTAATGCTCGGGTGCGGCGCTCTGGCAAGTGGCGTCTTCCTGTGCCTGGAAAGAACCGTTTTTCAGTTTCGATATTACCAGCAAAGGAAAAGCCATCAGGTACCCTTTTCATGTAATTGGTTTTCCCTTTATCATTGGCATCGTTGTTAATAGTTTTACCTTTTTTAGCTGTTGTCTGCCCTGTACTATTTTTTCTTGTATTATTAATGCTGATGCATATACAAACGTATACAATTACAAGTTTTAGACGCTCGCAAACTCAAAGTAACAGGTGTGTGTGTGTGTGTGTGTGTGTGTGTGTGTGTGTGTGTGTGTGTGTGTGTGTGTGTGTGTGTGTGTGTGTGTGTGTGTGTGTGCGCGCGTGCGCTTCACAGTTCTGGATGTGTCTACTATCTCTCATGTTTGTAGCCGATTTCCTGAATCTGCAATTGTACTTTCAGGAACAGAGCAGAGGGACACTTGCCCCGACGAAATACATGGAGAATGAAAGCCAACCCAGCCTCTGCGGAAGTATCAAGACAATATCCCAGGTCAACCATAAACAATAAACGTTATGTTGATAAATATACTGGATACATCTGTGACTCCTGCATGTCTGAATTAATGGACTGTTCGTACATTAATTTTGTATTATCTGT
>NW_020871181.1:337528-341269 GCF_003789085.1 Penaeus vannamei
CCTTGTAGTACACCCGAGTCATGTTTCCGAAGCGCTCTTGGCCTGGAGGGGGCGGAAAAGGGATTCTCTTTTGGAGTTTTGAAATGATTGGGGATGGGGATGTGTTTTGGGGGTCGTTATGATTGAGGATGGGGATGTTTTGGGGGTCGTTATGTTATCGAGGATGGGATGTTTGGGGGTCGATGGGGATGGGGGTCGTTATGAATGAGGATGGGGATGTTTTGGGGGTCGTTAGGTGTCGAGGAAGATTTTGGCTGTGGTCTTCAGAGAGTAAGGGAATTTTCAAGTTTGCGGTATTGAAGCACTGTGGAATATCGTTGTTGTATTGTAGCATATTGAGGGGGCGGGGGGGTATTGCTTTCTTAAAATATCGAGGAAATTCGTATGATTATAATTACTGTTATTTGGAAAAGCACAAACATTTCAGACAAAATTGTTCATTTTCTATGGTCCCTTTCTAGATGTTTAAATATCTTCTCCTTCATTCTCTTCTATCTATCTATCTATCTATCTCTCTCTCTCATTCATTTACTCATCCATCCGCTCACTCAACCACTTCCCCCATCCCCCTAGTCTTCTTCCCTCCATTCATTCACCCTCCCCCCTCTCTCTCTCCCACCCTCCTCTTCTACCCAGACACTCGTACATACAAACACGAACACTCCCCAACCCCCTTCCGGCACCCCCCCCCTACCCTATCCTCCACCCCCACCTCCTCTCACCTGCAATATCCCAGAGCTGCAGACGGATGACTGTATTGCTATCCCAGTTGAGGACTTTGAGAGCGAAGTCGACGCCGATGGTGGCCCGGTAATGCTGGCTGAAGAACTGGTGGACATAGCGCTTGATAATCGACGTTTTCCCGGTTCCCAGTTCGCCAATCACCAGGATTTTGTACAGGTGCTCGCGCTTGTCTGTGCTTGCACCTGCCTGATGGGGTGAGGGAAGGAGAGAGTTCGGATTAGTCGCGGGATTCGGGTTTGGATGGGGGTGATCTGTCTGTCTGGTAGGTCTGGGTACTGACGAGAGAATGAGATTAGATGATTGGTTAATTGTCTGTCTGGGAGATTGGCGTACTGAAGAGAAAGAATGAGATTAGATGATTGGTTAACTGTCTGTCTGGGAGATTGGCGTACTGATTAGAGAATGAGATTAGATGATTGGTTAATTGTCTGTCTGGGAGATTGGGCGTACTGAAGAGAAAGAATGAGATTAGATGATTGGTTAAATTGGGTCTGAAGAGAAAGAATGAGATGAGATGATTGGTTAACTGTCTGTCTGGGAGATTGGCGTACTGATTAGAGAATGAGATTAGATGATTGGTTAATTGTCTCTGGAGATTGGGCGTACTGAAGAGAAAGAATGAGATGAGATGATTGGTTAACTGTCTGTCTGGAGATTGGCGTACTGATTAGAGAATGAGATTAGATGATTGGTTAATTGTCTGTCTGGGAGATTGGCGTACTGAAGAGAAAGAATGAGATGAGATGATTGGTTAATTGTCTGTCTGGGAGATTGGCGTACTGATTAGAGAATGAGATTAGATGATTGGTTAATTGTCTGTCTGGGAGATTGGCGTACTGAAGAGAAAGAATGAGATTAGATGATTGGTTAATTGTCTGTCTGGGAGATTGGCGTACTGAAGAGAAAGAATGAGATTAGATGATTGGTTAAATGTCTGTCTAGGAGATCGGGGTATTGAAGAGAGAATGAGATTAGATGATTGGTTAAATGTCTGTCTAGGAGATCGGGGTATTGAAGAGAGAATGAGATTAGATGATTGGTTAAACGTCTGCCTAGTAGATCGGGGTATTGAAGAGAGAATGAGATCAGATGATTGGTTAATTGTCTGTCTGGGAGATTGGCGTACTGAAGAGAAAGAATGAGATGAGATGATTGGTTAACGTCTGCCTAGTAGATCGGGGTATTGAAGAGAGAATGAGATCAGATGATTGGTTAATTGTCTGTCTGGGAGATTGGCGTACTGAAGAGAAAGAATGAGATGAGATGATTGGTTAAACGTCTGCCTAGTAGATCGGGGTATTGAAGAGAGAATGAGATTAGATGATTGGTTAATTGTCTGTCTGGGAGATTGGCGTACTGAAGAGAAAGAATGAGATTAGATGATTGGTTAAACGTCTGCCTAGTAGATCGGGTAGTGAGAAGACTGGATTGAATTCCTTGATTGGTTATATATCTTCCTGGACTGTGAGGGCATCGGGTTTCATCAAATAAAGGGTTAATTATGTGTCTGATTGGTTTGGGGAGTGACATGATTAGATTCCATTCGCCTGGCAAGTTGAGATAGTGAAAAAAATGGATTCCGTCAATGATATGTCCGGATAGTAAAATTAGCAGATTAATGGTGTATTTCAACTAAGGTAGGATAGAAAAAATAGACTAAATCATAGTCTTATTCTGAACTGAATTATCTATTTTGACGAACTTGACAATAATAATCAATTGAAATAATCATGGATATGGATAATGATGTATATCGACTAGGATAAAATGGAAAAAATAGACTAAATCATACTCTTGATATTTAATGAATTATCTACCAAATAAACTATCTTACGAACTTGATGAGAAGAATCAACTGAAATAATATGATAAAAGGTTATAGATCTTACTTTCTCTACACTGAAAACTTGGGTGCTTACTTACACATACGCTCAAAATAGCTTATGATATATACAACGTTGGGCGTACTATATTACTACCTGAAATATAATAGAGGATTTTTGTGTGTGTGTGTGCTATATAAATGTATAAATTTATCCCCAAACAAGCTAAACCTAGCATGTACCTTCTTCACAAAAACAATGCCAAGGCCTAATAACCCACCATCGTCTTCTCAATCCTTTTATAACAATAACAATAAAACAACTACAACGATAACAACAACAACAACACAGAGCGACAAGACAACACACCGTTCACAAAGAAGTCCCAGAAGTCCAACCCTCTCCGTGTACGTCAACAAAGCAACACCACCAACACTACCACAAACCACAACACGAGAAACACCACCACAACCACCACCGACAAAACCAACACCACCAAAAACACCAACCACAACCACCAAAAAACACAGAGCGACACCACCACAACCACCACCAACACCTCCACCACAATCACCAAAAACAAGAGCGCCACCACCACCACCACCACCAGCTCCACCACAACCACAACAACACCACCACCACAAACACCAAGAGCGACACCACAAGAGCGACACCACCACAGCACCTCCACCACAACCACAAGAGCGACACACCACCACCACCAGTACCACCACCACCTCCACCACAACCACCACCAGAAAACCCCGAAGGCGTCCCCCCTCCGGCCGTGCGTCATCGTCAGGGCAAGAGGCATCGGCTGTGACGTCACGGCACTCGAATGGAAGCCCGAGCCAAGATAATCTTCTGCGGGCGGAGAGACAGAGATCCTCTCTCCTCCTTCCTCCTCCCCCTTCTCCTCCTCCTCCTTCTTCTTCTCCTCTCTTCTTCTCCTTTCTTCTTCTTCTTCTTCTTCTTCTCTTCTTCTTCTTCTTCTCTCTTCTTCTCTTCTCTTTCTTTATCTTCCTCTTCTTCTTCTTCTTCTTCTTCTTCTTCTTCTTCTTCTTCTTCTTCTCCTCCTTTCCTCCTCCTCCTCGGAATGACCAAGGCGAGGCGATGCTGCCTTTCTTCTCCCCCTTATTTCTTGCTGTTTTCTTCTCTCCTTCAGGTGTCACTG
>NW_020871181.1:341369-343869 GCF_003789085.1 Penaeus vannamei
TATATATCTGGTTATACGCCCGAGTTAGTTCATTAATATGTCTTGAGTTCTCTATATCATATTAGTTGAACACGACACGGCAGGCTTACCGTTCGCACGATGTTCTTCCTGCCCGCTGCGACGCGCTCCGCGTGAGAAAGCCGCAATTAGAACCGCAACTGGAACGCTGGCAGGAGCGAACGAATGACAGCAGGCACGTTTTCGTCCATCTTCTGTGCGTTGGAGAGAGAGAGGGGAGGGCGGAGGAGCGAGGGAGGGGAAGGAGGAGGGAGAGGGAAGGAGAGGAGGAGGAGGAAGACGTCAGCACGGTAGAAATATGTAGCAGGGGAGAGAGACAGAGACAGGGAGAGAAAGAGAGAGAGACACGGAGAGAAAGAGAGAGAGACAGGGGAGAGAGAGAGAGAATGGCAGGGAGAGAGAGAGAATGGCAGGGAGAGAGAGAGAATGGCAGGGAGAGAGAGAGAAGGCAGGAGGAGAAGAGGGAAGGCAGGGAGAGAGAGAGAGAGACAGGGAAGAGAGAGAAGAGAGGGAGAGAGAGAGAGACAGGAGAGAGAGAGAGAGAGAGAGAGAGAGAGAGAGGCAAGAGAGAGAGAGAGATAGAGGCAGGGGGGGGGAGGAGAGAGAGAGAGAGAGAAGAAGAGAGAGAGAGAGAGAGAGAGAGAGAGAGAGAGAGAGAGAGATGAGAGAGGAGAGAGAGGAGAGAGAAGAGAGAGAGAGAGAGAGAGAGAGAGAGAGAGAGAGAGAGAGAGAGAGAGAGAGAGAGAGAGAGAGAGAGAGAGAGAGAGAGAGAGATTGATAGAAAATAAAAGACTTCCAACCTTTTCTGGCTGTGTCAGAAGAGCTGCCCCCATTCCACCCTTGATGCTAAATTCTTTTGGGCAGCCCATGTTTACATCCACAGCAGCTACATACGGCTCTCTGCATGAGAGGAAAAGATGCATTAGTTTAGTTCTCAAATAGAAACACTTAATACTTATCACATATTAACATGAAAGAAATACATAACAAAAATCTGGAAACAACTGTTAATGTTATTTAAGATAAGGTAAGAGGGAATATGAAGAGACTGAAATCTGTTCAGCTAATTCTGTATGTTAAGTAGTTATTGAGTTAAACTGTCACTGAGAAACAGATAAAAAGCTTACACCATCTTTCCAACTTTTAATGCTCTCTGTGGATCATTTGTACCAATCTGGAACACCACTTTCTTCCTTTCTTTCTCACATGTTCTGAAGAAGACTGTCCCATCTGATTTATCAACAAAATCAGTAGTTCCTAGAGCCTCTGAAATAATGAAGGAAATTATTATTATTATTATTATTATTATTATTATTTTTTTTTTTTTTTTTTTTGGGGGGGGTACTCAAACTAAAAGAAAATTTTCAGTATATAATAACTTCCTCAGAGAGGTCTTCTATATACACAAGCCAGTTCACTACATTATAATAATTAATACCCATCCAAATAGAAAACACAAAATCATACAAACCATTATCCTTTTTGACAGAGCGGAGCATCTTGAAATCTATGGTCTCTTCTGTATAAATAAGGTCAACTCCATAATCTATAGCCAGGAGCCGAAAGGGCAGGGTACAAACACGCACCATCGGGGCCACAATAATTGCATTCTTGTACTGATTCATACTTGTTCTGTGGACTGTAGTAGATACAATGTATAATCACTCTTAGATTATTAACTAGAATCAATATACAGTGCAGACAGGATAATACAGCTAAAGAATATTAGGTTCAAAGTTTCTGTAATTTCCTATTGTTATGATATATCAATACAGCTTTACACTCTTCTCATAACAACTATCAAATTACTGCAACAATTTCTGTAACTAAGATTATCATTTCTAATGTTTGTGCGATTATCTAGTATCAATGCTATCTTTATCTTACACTAACTTTAAAGCAGATAATAATGAATAGGAGAAGGCATGTCAAGTCTTTGCCACAGTGATCACTAAAATCAGGTAAGGGTTTAGCTTCAGTTTTGCACAGCCACAGAATGGCAAAAAATGATATACTTTTCATCTATGGCATTTTCTTTATACCTTGATAGAACGAAAATAGTGCCGCATGGAGAGGACATCTACAGCAATTGGATGGGGTCTGTTGACAGACCCCCTGATATTGAAATACAATGATTGTGTGGGTCTGGGAGTTTGCTGGGGGCACAGCCCCTGCATCAGACAGGAAAGAGACTGATTCTGTGTATATCATTCATATTCTACCCTGCAATTTTTCTGGTACCTTTCATGTACTCCCCTGCTATCAGGACCAACATTGTTGCTAGTGAGAGTGTTTCTGCGGCATATTTTTTTATATATTTGGATAGTAGAAAGAGAGAGGAATCCAGTGGTGCCAAAATCGTCGCAGTCGGTTATGCTAAGGTGTTCTGTAAAATTACTGATGATTCACTGAACTAAGAAAAAATCATTTCAAGCTTGGCTGGCTGTGTAAAACTAAAGTTAAAATGATTATGTGACATCCA
>NW_020871181.1:360849-363349 GCF_003789085.1 Penaeus vannamei
ATTATTATTTAATTAATTATTTATTTTATTAATTATTATTATTATTATTATTAACTATCATTATCATTTATATTTATCATTATTATTAATTATTATTATTGGGGTTTTATTATTCTCATTAAATTGATATTTGTTTATTTTATTATTATTTTTTCATTATTATTTATTATAATTCCAATTATTATTGTTATAGGCTCTCCATTATTATTATTATCATTAAATTATTAATGCATTATCTTTTATTCTTATTGTTTATTATCATTTACAACATTAATTATTATTAATAATTATTATTATTATTATTATTTATCATTTATTATCATTATTACTTATTATTATTATCATTAATGATAATCGCTGTTGTAAATTAATCATTATTACCTTTTTTTATCTTTTATCATGATTATCTCTTATTATGATATTATTGTTATCATAATTATCAAAATCCTTTTTCCTATTATTATCATATTTATAGTAATGATGATAATAATAGTAATGATAATAGTGATACTATTATTTTGTTATTATTATTAATGATTATTCTATCATTATCAGTATTATTATCATCATTATATCATTGTTATTATCTATCAATGATATATTTCATTATTATCGTCATTGTTATCTATTGTTATTGTTATTTTAGTATTATTAGTGTCATTATCAATATTATTATTATCATTATTATTATTATTATTATTATCATTATTATAATTATTTTTGTCATTATCATCATTATCACTTTCATCATTATTATTTCATTATCATTATTATCATCATCATTCTGCGTGCAACAAAACTGCAACGTTGCATTTGGCGCAGAGACTTGCGTCCAAATTGCATGACTAGTGTAGCATATATGTCCTTGGGATCTTTTTTCTTTTTTTTATCATGTAGTATTATTGTTCTATTTTCTTCTTCCCCTGTTCTTCTTGTTTTTTTTTGTTTTTTTTTTATTATCTTAATTTTATTGTCATTATTTTTTGTTTGGTTATTTTTTTGTCTTCTCGTTTCTTCTTCGTCCTCTTCTTTACTTTTTAAATAGTTTTTTGTCATTTTGGTTTAATATTTTTGTCATCTTCGTTTTTTCCGTTTTGCTTCGTTTTTTGTCTATTTTTCCTTTTTTCTTGTTTTTTTTTTTTTTTTTCTTTTTTTCTCTACTTCTCATCATCGCTATTTTTGTCTATTTTTTCTCCTCCTCTTCATCCTCCAAATCCTCCTAATTCTTCTTCTCGTCTTCCTCCTATTCCTCCATTTCCTACCGCCTATTCCTCCCCTTCTCCTCTTATTCTTCCTCTTTCCTCTCCATCCACCTCTTCCTTTTCCTCCCCCGTTCCTCCCTCTCCTTCTACCTTCTCCTAATCCCTCTCTTACTTATCCTCCTTCTCTTCCTGTTCCTCTGCCATCCCCTCCTCCCATTTCTCCCCCTCCTACTCCCTTTCCTCCCTCTTCTTCTTCCTTCTATCTCCTATTTCTCTACCACCTCCTCTTCCTCTCTTCCCATTCCTTCTCTTATTCCTCTACCACCTCCTCATTCCTCCTATTTCATTCCCTCCTGCTCCTCCTATTCCTCTACCTCTCCCTCCATCCCCCTCCTCCTCCTCCCTCCCTAACCCTCCTCCTCCTCCTCCTCGATTCCTCTACCACTCCTCCCTCCATCATCCTCCTCTATCCTCCTCCTCCTTCCTCCTCTACCTCTACCTCCTCCTCCTCCTCCTATTCTCTACCACCTCCTCCTCCTCCTCTACGTCCTCCCTCCTATTCCTCTACCCCTCCTCCTCCTATTCCTCTAACCCCTCCTCTCCTCCTATTCCTCGGCCCTCCTCCTCCTCCTCTATCCTCCTCCTCCTCCTATTCCTATTCCTCCTCTTCCTCCATTTAGTGACTCAATAGTGCAGCATAAAAGAGAGGTATAATTTCGAGGGGAGGAACCCAGCATTACCCTGCAGAGGAATAGAAAGACAGCATTGTTCCTCACACAAAGGATAATAGGTCTTGCGAGAGAGAGAAAAAAATGCAACGAATTAAAAAGAAAAAGAAAAAAAGAAAAGATAAGATTGAATAGAATAATAAAAGAATCTAAAAAAAAGGAAGAGAAAAATTAGTTTGTATATAATCGATATGAATGTTGATAACGTTGGTGGTGTTTTGTATGTGGATATATATTACATTTATTAGTCAAAATGTAAAAAAGGGAAAACAGAAAAAGAGATAAAAGCAGGTGAATGAATAAACTGAAAATAATGAGGCTACACTTTTTTTTTATTGCGTTGCATTGTAGAACATACAATTTCTGTAATGTATATGATTAAGACTTCAGTTGTCAAAAGAACGTAGAAAAAAGATAGATACAGACATCAAGATTACAGAATGATACAGAAAATGAAGAAAAAAAAACTAATTTACAGAAATCATCATGAAATATTGCAAAATAATCTTGCAAATAACTGGACATGAGTAACAACAATAACAACAACAACAGAGAGTACAACATAGCGCC
>NW_020871181.1:368349-373349 GCF_003789085.1 Penaeus vannamei
ACTCAATTTAATGGTAGGATGACACAGCGACTCGTCATCACATATGATAAAGGGGAGAAAATCCCGAAAACCATCAAAACGAGGGCATGGCACCTTTCAGGTGTGATGTCATCGAATCACTCGCTCCCTTTTGGGCCAAGTGTTCAAGATGCGTGTCCCCGCGAGCAGCCGCATTTACCGATACTGCGCAGCCGCTCACGTGAGCAGGGAGTGCGCCGAACAAATCGCACAGGGTAATCAACTCCCAAGGAAATGTGTCAATTGCAGACTTGAACATAATGCAAACTCTCCATTATGTGCATATTATCCAAACAAAAAAAAAAAAAAATACAAAGAAGCAACAGGCTATTCTGCCTTCTCGCAACCCTATCTCGTTTCCTCGCCTTAACGATGAGTCATAATTCCCCCAGCTCGGGAGGATAAATGTGACATGGTATATAGAACGAAAACAGCCAGTCTCTCCAGCCTTACTATCGGCCTCAGCTCCTGTGCCAGTACCAGCTTCAAGGTCTGCTTCCGCCCCTTCAGTGCCAGGTTCAGCTCCTTCGACTACTTCGGCGTCGACTTCAGAACCTGCTTCGACATCGACATCGCTTTCGACATCTACAACACATGTTTCAGCACATACAGCATCTCCAGCTTCTGCACCTGCTTCAGCGCCGACCCCCACACCAGAGGAAAGACAGGACCTCTGCAAATGTTGATGCAGATGGTAGAACAGATGATGCTCATGATGCAGCAACATTTTGCTCAGCTACTACCAGGAAAAAAATATTTTCAGTGGTCTTTGGACAACGGTTCACCCCTCTACAACCTGGAGCAGAACTTGAAAATTATCAGCTGACAACTGATGGCCCACAGTGACTTTGTACCACAATAGAACATTAGGATTTATGGAAACTGTTCATTTTTCGTAAAATCACATATATATGTCTTTTTCAGTCATTTGATAACCAATAGGGCGAGTACTAAGGTGCAACCCTTCAGCATGTATATTTAATGTTTGACTTTGGCATTTAAGTCAATAGTCGATATTTGTTCAGTCAGAGTGGGTAGATGCTCGCTTCCCTGGCTTTTTCCAGGGCATATAAACTACTATGTATTTTTTCTCTTTTTTCAAATCAAATCAAATCAATCTCTCCTTCCCTCCCTCTATCCTTCCTTCTCCCCCTCCCCTCTCCTATAAGATCCAACCACACCCCACAGCCCTGGGCAGGCGGCCGAGAAGATAAAAAAGGAAAAAGAAGGAAATGGAGCACTGAAGGGCATTGTGTGCATGTTTGTATATATATATTATATATATATATATATTATATATATATATATATATATATATATATATATATATATATATGTATGTACTATATATTATATATATATATATGGTATATATATATATATTATATATATATATATATATATATTATATATATAATATATATCATATATAGTATAATATATATATATATATATATATATATTATATATATATATATATTTATTATATAGATACATTTATATTACATGTGTGTATATATATGTATATATATATAATATATATATATATATATATATATATATTATAATATATATAAGCATATATAAATGCATATATATTCATATATAATATATATATATATATATATATATATATATATATATATATATATATATATATATATATATATATATATATATATATATATATATAAATATATATTAATAATATATATATATATATATATATATATATATATATATATATATATATATATATATATATATATATATATATATATATATATATATATATATAACATATATGCATATATGCACATATATGCATAAATATATATACATATATATGTATGTATATATATATATATATATATATATATATATATATATATATATATATATATATATATATATTAATGTATGTTTTATGTATGAATGTATTCAATACACACACACACCTATATTTGTTTATTTCTCCATATCAATTTATCTGTCTCTTTACCTGTTTATGTTTTCATTGTTCATCATCTATCCATCTCTTCATAACACAAGCACAGAAGTCTCCATGACACAAAACGAGTAGAAACAGAGAGACTCTTGACCTTGACAAGTTTATTGAGACAAACGTTTACGTCTCAGAAGGAGAGAGAAGGAGAGTGAGAGAGAGGTGAGAGGGAGGAAGGAGAGAGAGAGAGAGGGAGGGGGAGACAGAGAGGGTGTGAGGGAGGGAGGGAGGCGAGGAGAGAGAGAAATAGAGATAGATAGATAGCGGAGAAACACAGAGAGAGAAATGAAATAGGGAAAGAGAAAGATAGGCGGAGACAGAGACGAAGAAAAAAAAAGCAGAAACGGAAAGAGAACCAAGAAAAGCAAAATTAAAAACAAAACATTGCCTGTGAGTGTATACTCCACATCGACCGATGGCCTGGTGTTCGGAAGCATAACGGAGAGAGAGACAAGAGGGAAAGGAGGAGAGGGAAGGGGGAGGAGAGAGAGAGAGAGAGACAAAAGGAGCCGCTTGGGCTGTGTTACGTGCTCTTTCTCTCAAACGCATAGGCGAAGAGAGAAAGAGATAGAAGGGGGGCGAGGGACACGCACGCACGTAGAGAAACAGATATAGACGGATAGAGAGATAGATATAATGGAAGAGAAAGAGAGAAGAAAGAGAGAGAAGGGGGCGAGGGACACGCACGCACGTAGACAAACAGATATAGACAGATAGAAAAATGAATGAGGTAATGAAAGAGAGAGAGGGAGGGAGAGAAAGAGATAGATAGAGATAAGAGAGAGAGAGACAGCAAGAACAAAGGAAGAGGAATAACGACAAAACCAAGAGTACCATCGGTTCCCTCATAAGTAGCACTCTTACCTCATCCATTCGTCACAGGAAAACCCTCATAATGAGAGTTTTTTCTGCTTCACAAGAAAGTAAATAAAAAAGAGATATATACAGGAAATGTACGAATAAGAAAATGAGAGAGAGAGACGAAAGGAGGGAATCAAGACGAGGTGTAATTTTTCTCTCAATTGGACAGATGGAGTTATATTGTGTGTTGCATTTGTATACCCTAAGAACATATCATATGTAAACTAATAAGTGTACCTAATTTCATTATATGTATATTATATAGCTCATATAGAAAAATATATGCAATAAAGCCGCGCGCGTAGAGATGTGTAAGTGTGATCGTGTGTGGTGATGTGTGAATTGTGTGAGAGAGAAGAGAGAGAGAGAGATGAGAAGATGAGAGAGAGAAAGAGAGAGAGAAAGGGAATAAAGAGAAAGAGAGAGAGAGAGAGAGGAGAGAAGGACTGTGTGTGTGTGTATGTCCCTTTCTAACCCCTTCTCTCTCGCGCACGCGATGCATAGCAGAGTAAGTGGTCAGCCCAATGGTGCCAATGGGCATCTGTCTGTCTGTCTGTCTGTCTGTCTGTCTGTCTGTTCTCTCTCTCTCGCTCCTCCTCGTCTCGTCGTCCTTCGCTGCTCGTCTCGTTCGTCGCTCTCTTCTCTCGCTCTAACTTACTCATCTACTCTCTCTTTCTCTCTCTCTCTCTCTCTCTCTCTCTTTCTCTCTCTATCTTCTCTCCTCTCTCTCTCTCTCCTCTCTGCTCTCTCTCTCTCTTCCTCTCTCTCGCTCTCTCTCTCTCTCTCTCTCTCTCTCTCTCTCTCTCTCTCTCTCTCTCTCTCTCTCTCTCTCTCTCTCTCTCTCTCTTTCTCTCTCTCTTCTCTCTCTCTATCTATCTATCTATCTATCTATCTATCTATTTATCTATTTATCTTTATGCCTTTTTCCTTCTTTCCCCCTACCCTCTCTCTCTCTCTATCCTTCTTTTGTCTCTCTCTCTCCTCTCTTACGTAAAACATTACATGCGTATACGAGAGATGGATAGATGAATGGATAGATAGACTGGCAAACTGAACAGATAGATACATTTACAGAGAGAGAGAAAAAAAAAAGAGAGGGTGGACAGAGAGAAAGAGAGATGGATAGAGGAAGAAGAGAGAGATAGATAGAGAGAAAGAAGAGAGATGGGCAGAGAGAAAGAGAGAGAATGAACAGAGAGAAAGCGAGAAAGAGAGAGAGAGATGGAACAAAGAAAAAGAGAGAAAGAGAAGATCGGACAGAGAGAAAGAGAGAAGAGAGAGATGGACAGAGAGAAAGAGAGAAAGAGAAAGAGAACAGAGAAGAAAGAGAGAGAATAGAGAGAGATGGCAGAGAGAAAGAGAGAAATGAACAGAGAGAAAGAGAGATGGACAGAGACAAAGAGAGAGATGAACAGAGAAGAAAAAATAGAGAGAATGAAGAAGATTAAAATTAATTATAAAAACACTACAAATGGGAGTAAATAAATAGGTAATCCAAAACCAATACCCATTTACCTTATTTTCCTCTTGCTAACGTAGACGGGAATTAAAAAAAAAAAAAGAAAAAAAAAACACTAATGTAAAAAAAAAATTGTAATTGGATCATAATGACAAGGAAAGGCAAGAAAAAAACACGAGAGGAATTAATGACTCTGAACTCTCTCACCTGAAACATCTACGCACTTAATAGTTCCGTGTGTGTGTGTGGCGTGTGTGTGTGTGTGTGTGTGTGTGTGTGTGTGTGTGTGTGTGTGTGTGTGTGTGTGTGTGTGTGTGTGTGTGTGTGTGTGTGCGTGGCGTGCGTGTGTGTGTGTGTGTGTGTGTGTGCGTGCGTGCGCGTGTGCGTGTGTGTGTGTGCGTGCGTGTGCGTGTGTGTGTTGCGGTGCGTGGTGGTGTGCATATAATTACTTATGTCTGTGCGTATTACATATATGTGTGTATATACGTGTGTATGGATGTAATATTTCACAATAAACATATGCCCTGAATAGTGACTTTCGGTATGACTTTGATATGTGATGCGGCAAAGTCCTTATGCATCTTGTCGAGCGGCCGTTATACCCTGCTTTAACGAACGTGTTGATTATTAATATGAGCGGATGTAGACTGAGGGGAG
>NW_020871182.1:2500-10941 GCF_003789085.1 Penaeus vannamei
TATATATATATATATATATATATATATATATATATATATATATATATATATATATATATATATATATATATATATATATATATATATATATATATATATATGGCATATCAACAAATAATGCCAACTCCTACACGGCATTTCCTCTCCCACGGACCCACACTTTCTACCGCAGCCACGCCTGTCCACTTACCAGATCAACCGAAGGCCAGGACACAGTAAGCCCGCCGTAGCGATTCTTTAAACCCAGATTACAGAAACGGCGTCCGAGGTTTGGCAGCCGAGCGGGAGACGGCGGCGACGCTGGCCAGACATGTTCCTCGCAGCGACGTCGATCGAAGCCGCACTCTCGGCTGCTACGAAAATGCTCTATGGAGTACGATTGTATTTCTCTCTCTGGGTGATCGGTCGTGCATTTGTATGGTAATTCATGTGTCCAGAGAGTTTTTTTTCTTGTTCTTGTCTGGATTTTATCTGTGTTGTGTTTGGGTTTATAGCGAAGTACGGATGTTTGCGAATGTTTCTCTGGGTAGTCCTGTAAGAATGTGTACACTTATATGAGGGTTTGGATTCTCTAAAAATATCTTGTGGAAGCATGACAGTAGGTTCTCTGTCGCCACTGTAAATTCTCATTAAAATATTGCTCGTGTATATATGTCTTTAATAACCATGATATACTGCCATATTCATTTACTACATACTAGTAGTCAGCTGTAGTGTACTGACCTTGGCATTACTTTTTATACTGCATATACCAAAGACTTGATATCTGGGCAAGGGTAACTGGCTTGCAACAACACAGTCTTGATTAATGCACATGCAAGCTGGCAGAATATAAACAGGGTGACATAAAACTAAATGTTATTGTAAGGCGGGGCTCATTTCAACCATGTTTTCAAATGAAACGCACCAAAAATAATTATAGCCACGCGATTTAATATCATGCATCTACAACGTGCTGAATACCAACACAACAACAACAACAACAACAACAGCAGTATTAATATGAGCTAACTGACCCTAAATTAGTATTCCTTTTAGCAAGACTTTTAAGCTCGCATCATATATTTGCAGACATTTGCGATATGATTACCATTACAGTCATTTGATATCAATATCATGATGATCCACAGCTGCAGATAAATAGTTTCTAGACTGTATATTATATTTCATGGATATTTGCATCTGCACAGAGTAAATGCAACGGAAATGCATTTTTGATAATTTCCCTCTGCAATAATATATTTAATATTCTATTTTAGAGTGGCAGAGAAGTGTTTATAAACTAATTTCTACTTAATATATACTTTTCTTGTCCCTTCAGCTCTATTTGTTCACATTTTTTGATTTAGTAAATTAGGTTAAAATTGTAAGTTAAATAATACAATAAAGGATATAAATAATTTATTTCCCTTATTATGTTTTTTTTAAAATAATATGTAAATATGGTTACAAATGGTATTTTAGCATTGTATTATATACTGCATTTATATAATGCATAATGCACTGTTGATATTATATTAGGTAATGTATTTCAGCACTGTAATGTGCTGTCTTCAACACTGTATAATGCACAGTACTTCAGTATGGTACGGTGCATTGTAATCAAACCTAATACCATACAGTACACTCTACCATTGCATAACATACATACATAATCACAAAAAAAAAAACGAAAAAAAAAACAAAAACAACAACAACAACAAAAAAACATATGTGCAAGAACGTCGATAACCTCCCACCAACTTATGCAATCTTACTAGAAATGAGATGTTATTACTATCCTTCAAGCCGTCCCTTCCCAAAACAGGTATAAAGTCAGGCGAGTTTAGGCTCTACCAGGTGATCCACAAGTTTGAATCACCTGTAATTAGATTTATCCGACATATTAATTTAAGAGTAACCCCCCCCCTTAGACCCTAGCTATCCCCTTTTTTCATTATTATTATTATGATGGATGATGATAGTTGATGAATGGTGATGATCTGGTAGATGATAATGATGATCAGATCAGAATGATAGTTGATCACACATTGATGAATAATCGGATCAAGTTTATAAATGATTAAATAGATCGATGATAGAATATGCATAGAATAAGATGATAAGATGCTGTAATAGATATGACTCAGAATCGATGATGTATGATATGTAGATAAAAAGATAATAATAGTGTAATGATAATGCATTCAATGGTATGGATGGATGATGATGAGAGTGATAATCGCATCGTAAGATGTGCTGGTGGATGTGATGAGGATGTGATGAGAGATGAGGGTTGGATGAATAATAATAATGCAATAATTGTTTCGGACTAATCAATACTACTATTGGTTACGTATTGGTTTACAATATCATGGTACTCTATAATTATCATTATCTATTATTATCTTTATCACAATCACTATTATTCTCATTGTCATTGTTAATTGTGCATTGATATTTAATTGATAATCATATTCATGTATCATCGACTTTCATTACCCATTATTTATCATTAGCTACTGTGCCTGTCTATGTGATTATAGATATGAGATCTTTATACTTGTTCATTATCATTCTCGATCAAGACTGATTGTTATTAAGTCATAATTTATTGATAATGTTTAGTTATGATATATTATTCACACTATAAGTACACAGTATATTAAATCCATGATATTGCTATTCCAATTAATTTATTATCTTTATCAGTATGTGTATAGTACTATTCGATTAGTATAGTATTCACAATACACATTATCTAATTAATTACTACTATCATTAATTATCATTGGTTATCGACTATTGGGATATCATGATTGCTATTAAAATATGTCTTTTTACGTATTTGCCTTTAATAGCAATGGATCATTGTTTGTATTATCTGTTATTGCGGGAGGATGTTCATCATCATCTGCCGTTATTGTTATATTATTGTTGCTATTGTTATCATCAATGGTTATTGTTGTCATTAATTATTGTTGGTTGTTATTAGTTATTGGTGGCACACACACGGTGTTGTTGTGTGGCTATGCTATTATTACATCTATTTGTTCATTATATTATGTGCTATTACTGTATCATATATACATGTACTATCAATTATCATTATCACCTGCACCTATTAATTAATAAATTCATTTATAATCATATGTCACACCAGAATTAGACAATATGTCAATTAATATATACTATACATCTATTAATAACTACAGACTATTTCACTATAGATACAAATGCATATATCACATCATTAATATGACACATGACCTCAGATTAGTAAAGCATCAAATCGATAACTGTAATTATAAAACTCATGTATCATTCTTATTAAGTCATCACTGCTCCGTTAATATCAATCTTTATATTCTAAGCCAAAGTAGATCCATTAACTACTCTTTACTATTATCTTCTGTTCGAACTATGGTTTGTTTATGTTTGGGGTGATAGTATTATACATTATCTTTTCCCGTTATTAAGTTGTAGATCACGGTTTTATTATCAATGTATCGATTCTTGTATTATTTATATCTGATTGTTTATTATTGTGCTACTTATCTGATTAGATCATTTACTGTTATCGATTATCGCATTCGTCTATAGATAGAATGTTAGATTTTATTTTGCTCGGTGAGTTCGTGTTGTATGTATGTGACCGGTGGTGCAATTTGCAGTCTATGTACGTCATGTTTAAGTTATCTTAGTAGACACACAGCTCTCATCATAATTTGATGGTATTCACACTGTGAGTGTTGGTATTGATGTATTATTCACAACTATCATAGTGATTTATGCATCAATTACTGTTATCTTATAGTATCACTATTACTTCTTTATTTATCAATTATTACTATTTAATTTATCATTTTATTGCACTACTGGTTGAGCTGATGAGTTGTGATGCATGTTAGTCGAGCTTGACATCAATTTTACAACCATTAGCTGTCATGCACTCTCTTATCAACCTGTATTCAGTATGCTTTGGAGTCACTTGCTCTTTTTTATCTATCGATAGAGTAGAAATCAATAACTGTTCACCAGTGTGGTGCGTAGTATATTTTGTGTCAGGTGAGGATTGATTGCTGGTTGGTCATCCTACACTACTTTACGCTATGGATTTGTATCATAGTGGATTAAGTGATCAGGCGGGTATAGATCATTTAGCACTTTTTATGCCTTCGAACTTTTCTCTATATCTACTTCTATATACTTTTTCCTAGATATATGTTGCTCGGTGAATTAATGTACGATGGGAACGTTTCACAAAGTGAGCATTTAGATTTTTTATAACACTAAAGTCTGGAACTAGTCTCGAATGCCTAGACACTTCACCTAGTTTTGTTATCCCAGTCGCAACAACACAACCCACTGAATCATTCTGTAGTGTACATACTTCACGCTAGATGACTTTGACGCACTGTCTCGTAGCATAACTACTGAATAACCTATAACTTCACTCTAGATTCTTTCCACTGGAGCAATGGCTTACTGAGATCACCTTTACAGTCTCGTCATCTCTGTGATTTTCTTCGCGGCACTGAAAATATAGCCACCGCATGATCATACATGTTGAACGTTTTACCAGTGAATCACTCAGTAATCCTTGATGTTCAGCCTTTAGCGCTTCACTCTAAGATTTTGTTTTTCCGGCACTGGAAAATAGACCCTGGAGATCATCGTTTTGTACACACTCTGCGGTGCTATATCGGAGCTCTTAGGTGACCACTGCGCATGGAACTCTGAGTCACCTACACACTTCACGCTAGATTCATTTCCAGACTGACAATTGAGCCGCCTGACCCACGCTTCACAAATGTCACCTAGATATTAGTTGCCCGCCCGTGTGAATTCACCACTGAAAATATGTGGGATTCACTGAATCGTCTAGTTTGTACGACACTTCGTCATACTCTGTACCTACGTGAACATAAACTGCTGAGTCCCGACTATAGGCACTGTGTCCTTAGGGGTGGCTGTCTATTTCATATCACTGACGCAATACCCCGGACTGCACTCATTCGGACTAGCTGTTCGACCTAGATTTTTCCCTCATCTGTGTAATTTCCTGATCTGAGTATCATATCAGTGGGTGTTACCTACGGTGTCAAGGTGGCTCGTGCTATTGTATCGTGGTCATACTCCGTTGCGTTCGCGCACTTTATACGTTGTACCACAGGAGGTTAGTTGGAGGCTCGTCCTTCTGAGCCATCCTGATGTACATCCTTTCACAGTCGTTAGTTCAACTGATCTAATCTAGGCCTGTCCTTCGTGGTATCTTCCACGCATCTTCTCTTTTATTTCGCGTGACGAGCTTCTTCGCTCATCGTATCGCAGCAGACTCATGGCCCCATCATCGTATGTTATAGATCAGTCTGTTTGTTGTGTTGAAGTGTAGGTTCTCTGCTGAAATGAGATTCGTTAGTTTGTATATGCGGGATAGTGTGTCTATGTGGCATGATGTAGTGATTGATAGGGGGTGGTATGGTGATGATTGATTGGCTGGATGTGGTTGTTTCTGTGAGGAGTGCGTCTTGATTGCAGTTGGTGATTGATGATGTATTGAGTTTGAAGCGATGAATTGATTGTCTTCTGGTTTGATTTAGATGTATCAATGGCGTGTAAGAGGTAAGACGATCTGTGGATACATGATCATCCGGACCGAGGATCACAGATGATGACTGTGCTTGATGAAGGCGAAGTGCTGTTGTCAGCTTGGCTGGGCAGTGCACTGAATCAAGTTCCAATAATGTCGGATAATGAATCGCATCACTGCTTGATCGCTGATCAATAGCTCAATCGATTGATACGTGCAGCGATTGATGGTACTGCGTGAGTAAGGAGGTGTGAGTGATCCCATATCAATAATCTGTGAACTAGGTAAATCCTGAATGCGTGTTATTATTGTGCTCGAATCAACATTGCCTCATGTACTTGATCGGATCGTCTTGACAGTTTTGCTCTAGGTTTGTGGTGTTATGGGTCTCTCTGGGGTCTATAAATGATATTTAAGAAGTGGACTGCTGACGCGACGGCTCTACTGATGCCACGTAGGAGTTAGTGCGTCCATAGCTCCTTAGTACTACTAGTGTAGCTGAATATATGGTAGAGCATATAGAATGCATGCTTTGTCCTTAAGACCGTACGCTAGTTTGATTGTACAACAGTGACCGTAGGCCGTGCGGAGTAACAACTACGACATGTCCAAGAAGAATGGATGTTTAAACCGGCGTACATATTGTGCTTCGTTAGTAGTCTGCTGAAATATATAGCGCCTCTATAAAGTTGATTGCTATTGATTGGCTCTAAGTTGAAAGTCGCCCTCGTACGGTATGGGAAAAAGAGTAGAAGACAGGTTTTCACATTTGATTATCATTGCTCTACCGTCTTGAGGAGGTTTCGTTACCGTACGAAGTATGTGCCTGAGGTGTGAGTCTCGCGTGGCAGTGATCAAGGTATCGATAAAGGAACAAAAAAATATAGGAAAAAGAATGAAGAGGACCATAAACGAAATGGCGTAAGAGCTCCTATATGAGCAATATCGGTAAAATTAGAACGTGAGAACAGCAAATACGTAATAGCGAGACAGAACAGAAAAGCGTAAAAGACGTAAAAGAACACAAAAAAAAAAAAAATCCCGCCGCAAATTTAATCTCTTGTCATATCAGGAATCACACTTCTTTTCAATTTTAATCAGATTAGAACGATAGGAAATCCGAGATGTGCTATTGACATTTGGAAGCACGCCCGGATGGCCTCGGCGAAACAAGGACGTATATCTCAGCTCCAGATTCTGAAGAGGAGCTCGCTTAAGCCTAACCTTTGTTCCAAGACGGGAAGCGAGGAGAGCCCTCCCATATTAATCTCCGTTGATGCCAGCAACAAATGTAATATCAACAGTTGGCTCTTCAGCGCTCTCTCGCGCGCCGTGTTGTTTTTGTCGGTTTGACTATTCTTGGCATTTGCGCTTAACAAAGAGAACAGTGCGCACACCACGCATACAATAACATACTTAACACAGTACAAAACGATATCAACACACGCGCCGCGCACCACCACGCCCCCGCCTCGACTTGCTCTTTTAGCACACACACAGCACACCATGCGCGCGCGTCGCGTGCGCATAACATACATATATAATGGTATATTATTACATATACATGCACAATGCATGTGTGTATATTGTATGTGTTTATTTGTATTTATGTATGTATATATTGTATATGTTATGTATATATATGTGTGGTGTGTGTTTATATGTAATATAGATGTACATATATATATATATATATATATATATGTATATATATAATATACATATATATGTAATGTGTGTATGTATGTATATATGGATGGATTGTAATATATATATGTATATATATTCATATACGTGCAATATACAAACCCACACAAAAGCGCACTGAAAGAGCCTACCTCCCCAAGGCCTTAAACCAACCAAAACAATGAAACGCAGACGAACCGCGCGTCCGATCAGCTGACAGCCCCGCGCCGGACCGGATGATCAACTCCTCCTCCACATGTGAACACCAAGCGTCCTCTAATTAACTCGGGAGACGAAGGAACACGCGCGCGCGCCTCCTCTGCTCTCCGCGCCCTCAGTAAATGGCCGAAGGAATGCTCTAGTGTCCTTCCCCCGAGAAATTATGGCGGGGGCCGCCCTCACGCCTCCCCTCTTCCGGCCGGGAATATAATTGGAGAGCGACTTGATGAGGGAGAATTGCAACTTTCCTCTAAACTCGAGAATCAATTAGAGATTTTGGACGGTCGAGTCGCTGGGTTAAGTTTGGAGTCTTTCGAGGCGGTTGGTGATGGCTGTCTCGATGCCGGTGTATAATTATCGTCGACATATTCACTATAGTTGCTGAATTATGTGATTTATGATCATTATCTTATATGTGAGAGACAAGTCTGTTTTCATTTGGAGGAAACGTGCTTAATATCTTTCAACAAAATGTGATTTCTCAACCTTAATGATGTTTAGTAATAAGGGTTATTCTGTTTAGAAAGAGAAATTCTATATACATGCAGTGTACCTTTGTTTTTGCCGCAAATTAGTACAGGAGTTTTATATCCTATCAATAACATGTAATTGCTATCCACTGAATGATTTATGCGCAATGAACAACTGTTTGTTTACATAATCTAGAGCCAATTAGCTATAAAAATGAACCTTAGTGTAACAGAGCTTTTTTATCGTATAATACACAATATGAATACAAGTTCCACATCGAAGAAACGAGAAAAGTATATTTCCACTAAATAAATTTACAGTATAAACCCGAAAAAAAAAACAACCCGTACATGAGAAATTCAAACTGAACCAACATTAAATAAACCAATAAAAAAGGAAAACCCACACTAAAAAAAACTCATAATATCAGGGAAATAAGAAATACGATATAAATCTCTCAACGAAGTGAAACGAAAGGGACTTCGAATGACGG
>NW_020871183.1:12500-15996 GCF_003789085.1 Penaeus vannamei
CACACACACACACACACAACACACACACACACACACACACACACACACACACACAACACACACACACACACACACACACACACACAGACACACATTGACACAGACACACACTGACCACAGACACACAGACACACACACACACACACACACAACACACACATGACACACAGACACACATTGACACAGACACACACACACACCAGACACACACACACAGACACAGACACACATTGACACAGACACACACTGACACAGACACACACTGACACAGACACACACTGACACACACACACACACACACACACATACACACACACACCACATCAAACATACACCATTCACATACTACAATAAGGAAGGTGAGAGAAACAAATTAAATATATACAGCATTTTTGGAAAGAAACAACAAAGGATTCTCATGATAAAGAAAACCCAAAGGCGAGATAATAACAATAAACAAGAAATGGAAGAAAAACACGTTAACAATAACAAGAAGAAGAAGAAAAAAACGGATAAAATAATCCTGAAAAAATGGGTAAAAAAAGGTTGGATCACATCTGACGCCATCTCCCCCCTCTCTATCTTCTTCTCCCCCCCCTTCCTCTCCATTTCCCTCTCCCTTCCCCTTTCTTTTCTCAATATTCTTCCCTCTCCTCCCTCTCCTTCCATTCTCCTCCTCCTCCGTTTTTCCTCTCCTTTCTCGATAATTTTTCGTTCCCTCTCCTTTCCACATTCTTTTATCAATGTTTCCCCCTCTCCCTTTCCTCCCTTACACTCTCGCTCTTCTTCTCCCTCTCTCTTCCCCTCTCATTTTTTTAAACATTCTATCTAACTCTTTTCCCCCATTCATTTGTGAATATTCTTCCCCTCTCTCTCCCCTCCCTTCTACCTTTCTTCACCCTTTCCCTCTCCCTTAATATTCTCCCTTGCTCCTTTCCCCTCTCGCTCTCTCTTCCTTACAAATTTCTTCTCGTGTTTTCTACCTTTTGGCAATTCTTCCCCATACCTTTCCATCCTCCTATTCTTCGCCCTCCTTTCAGCTGTCCTAAAATTTTCTCTTCCTCTCTCTCTCTTCCTCTCCCTCTCTTCCTCTCCCTCTCCCTCCCTTATCTCCTCTCACCTCTCCCTTTTTCCCCCTTTTCCTTCCCTCTGGCCCTTCCAACTTTCCCTTTCCTCCTCCTCCCCCTTCTCCCTTTCCCTCTCTTCTCCTTTCCTATAGCTTCCCCTCCGTCATTTCCCCTCCTCCTCCTCCTCCTCCCCTCCTTTTTCCTTCCGGTCTTCCTCTCTTCTTCTTCTTCTATATCCTCTCCTTCCCTCTCCCCCCCACCCCACCCCTCGCCCATCACACAACAAACTTACGACTATTGACAAATTCTGAAGAAGAGAATTGGAAAGGAATATTGAGGAGAAAGAAAGAGAATTGGAGAAAGAAAATTGGAGAAAGAGGAGAAAGAACGGGAGAGGAAAATAGGAGAGGGAATAGGAGGGAATAAGAGAAAGAGAATAAGAAAACAATGGATAGGAGGAAAGGAATAAGAGGAAAGGAATAGAAGGAAAAGGATAGGAGAAAGAGAAAAAGAGAAAGAGAATAGGAGAAAGAGAACAGGAGTAAGAAAATAGAAGAAAAAGAATGGAGAAAGAGAATAAGAGAGACAGAACGGAAAAACTAAAAAAAAGCAAGAGAAAAAGAAAGAGAAGAGAAGAGAAGAGAAGCGAGAGAGAGAGCGAGAGAGAAGAAAGAGAAAGAGAAAGAGAGAAGAGAGAAAGATAAAGAAAGAGAGAGAAAGAAAGAAAGAAAGAGAAAGAAAGAGAAAGAAAGAGAAAGAAAGAGAAAGAAAGAGAAGAGAGAAGAGAGAAAGAGAAAGAAAGAGAGAGAGAGAGAGAGAGAGAGAGAGTAATGGGAGAGGCACAGCTGGGATGGCAAAAACACGGACAACAAATAAACACATAAGAGATTTAAAGTGACACGGATAAACACGGGGCGAGGCGATAGGATCAATAAGTATAATACGAAACGACGAAATAGAGAAAAACAACAACATAAAACAGAATAAGGAAAGGCGAAATAGAGGAAGAGAGAGAAAATAATATAGGATAAAGAAACGACGAAATAGAGAGAAAACAAAATAAAATAGAATTAAGAAACGACGAAATAGAGAGAGAGAAAAAATAATATAGGATAAAGAAACGACGAAATAGAGAAAAAAACAACAACAAAAAACAGAATAAGGAAAGACGAAATAGAGAGAGTGAGAATAATATAGGATAAAGAAACGACGAAATAGAGGAAAACAACAAAAAACAGAATGAAAGACGAAATAGAGAGAGAGAAAAAATAATATAGGATAAAGAAACGACGAAACAGAGAAAAAAAAACAACAAAATAAAATAAAATTAAGATACGACGAAATAGAGAGAGAGAAAAAAGGAAATGGAAGAGAGAGAGAAACAAAATAGAATAAAGAAATGAGGACATGAAGAGCGAAAGAAATGGTAGAATGACAAATGAGGATGTGGAAGAGAGAAAGAGAAATGATGGAGATGGTAGAGAGAAAAAATGAATAACAGAAAATAATGAAAAATGAAGAAATGGAAAAGAGAAAGATAAATAAAAGACATTTGGATATATATAGAGAGAATGAAAGAGATATTGAGAGAGAGGAAGGGAGAGAGAGGAAGAGAGAGAGAGAGAGAGAGAGAGAGAGAGAGAGAGAGAGAGAGAGAGAGAGAGAGAGAGAGAGAGAGAAGAGAGAAGAGAGAGAGAGAAGAGAGAGAGAGAGAGAGAGAGAGAGAGAGAGAGAGAGAAGAAAGAGAAAGAGAGAGAGAAAGAGAGAGAAAGAGAGAGAAAGAGAGAGAGAGAATGAAAGAGAGAGAGAGAAGAGAGATTGAGAGAGAGAGAGAGAGAAAGAGAGATTGAGAGAGAGAGAGAGATAAGAGAGAATAAAAGAGAAAATGAAAGAGACAAAAAACGACATGAAAATAGAACGAACATACATAACAACGACAACGACAAATAATCACAAAGAAAATCAGAATTAAAAGAAACCACCCCAAAACAACAACAACAACAACAACAACAAAAAGACGTACGAAAGAGCGCAAGAGAAACCGACAAAGAAAAACAAAAACAAAAGCACAAACAACAGCAGAGAGGAGGGTGGGCGAGGGCAGACCCAGGTACAATGACCGCCACCTAAACGGGACAGCAGCCAGGGTTGTTTGGCAGGATGGCTGGCTGGCTCGGCAGGGGGAAGCAGGGGGTGGTAGGGGAAGGCAGGGGGATGGGAGGGGATGGGAGGGATGGGAGGGGGGGATGGGATGGGATGGATGGAAGCAGGGGAGGGGGGGATGGAAGGGGAAGGGAGGGATGGGATAGGGGAAGACAGGGGGATGGGAAGGGATAAGGAAGGGGGGAGGGGAGAAGGCAGGGGGCGTAGGGGAAGAAGGGGAGGGAGGAAGGAGGAGATGGAAGGGGAAGGGAGGGGATGGGAGGGGA
>NW_020871183.1:29786-34786 GCF_003789085.1 Penaeus vannamei
CGATGCCCACCTGTCACGGGAAGGAAGTCGGATACCAAACAATACCACCGCTTCTTTTCTTTTCTTTTTTCTTTTTTTTTCTCCGTTCAGAAGAATTCCTCTTTTCGAAATATATCGCCGAATTACGAATGTTTTTTTTTAAAGAAGAAGAAAATAGGCCTACATAGATTTGAGGAATTGAAACAATGCGGATTAAAAAAGAAGAAGAAAATAGGCCTATATAGATTTGAGGAATTGAAACAAGGCGGATTAAAAAAGAAGAAGAAAATAGGCCTATATAGATTTGAGGAATTGAAACAAGACGGATTAAAAAAGAAGAAGAAAATAGGCCTATATAGATTTGAGGAATTGAAACAATGCGGATTAAAAAAGAAGAAGAAAATAGGCCTACATAGATTTGAGGAATTGAAACAAGGCGAAGTCGAGGGACCTCATTCGCATCCTTGCTTCGTGTGGTCCGGCGCAGGTAAAGAGGAAGAGCTCAGGTCACTTCCGCGGCCGCTGTGTCCGAACCCTTTGGCGAGGCTTAGTCTGGCAGGGGCTCGCTCGCGGTTTCTCTCTCTGTCTGTTTGTCTGTCTGTCTGTTTGTCTGTCTGTTTGTCTGTCTGTCTGTCTGTCTGTCTGTCTGTCTGTCTGTCTGTCTCTCTGTCTGTCTCTCTCTCTCTCTCTCTCTCTCTCTCTCTCTCTCTCTCTCTTCTTCTCTCTCTCTCTCTCTCTCTCTCTCTCTCTCTCTCTCTTCTCTCTCTCTCTCTCTTCTCTCTCTCTCTCTCTCTCCTCTCTTCTCACTCTCTCTCACTCTCTCTCCTTCTCCCTCTCTCTCTCTCTCTCTCTCTCCTCACTCTCTTTCTCTCTCTTCTGGTGTTGGAAATGCAATTAAACAACGACAAATAGCAGAAGGTCAAAGTCGCGTGATTTAGAAAGGAAAGTAGGATCTTAGAGCTGAAATTCCCATTGAAATTCCGGCCATAACGTCCTTAACGGTTTTCGAAGAAAAACTCTACATCCGTACTATTCATATCACTCGATCTCATCTCCTTCCAACCCCCTCCCATCCTCCACGCCCCCCCCCTCTCCCCTCTCCCTAGCCTCTTGTCATCCTTCGCCTCTTCCCCCACTCTCCTGCTGTGCTACCCCCCCCCCCTCCCCTCGCTCTCCCCCAGAACCATCACCCAACCCTTCCCTTTTCTCCCACCCTGTAGTCAGCCCTCCCCTTCCCCCACCCTCTATTTATCCTCTCCCCTCCCGGACCCCCTGCCTATCCTCTTGTCATCCCCCTCTCCCGCCCCTCCACCTTTCCACCCCCTTCCCTCTCCCTCTCTCCCTCTCCCTCACCCCAGGGCGTGGCTCGAGAGGGAAGCTCTGTCCTGCCCAGATCACTTCCGCTGTTCAGCTAGCCTGACCTTTCGAGCGACGCGTACGTAAGGTCCATTTTCCTATCCACTTACCGCGGGAAGGACAACGTTAAAGGGCGGATCCCATAGGAGTGGTTTCGTGTCTCCATTCATGAGAATTTTGGTCACAGGTTCATTGTTACAATTCGTATCAGAATCTCTCTATATAAGCATTTATAACCATTTTTAGCTGCTGACGGAACTGGAGGACAGAACAGAAAAAAAAATCCGTCAGTTGAGTGAAAAAAAGAAGTAGCAAAAATAACCCAAAAGCGAGAAATGAATACAAAACAACGAAACTAGAATAAACGAACAACAATAAACAAAACCATACCGACAACAACAACAACCAACAAAACATATAAACAAACGTCGTGAAACCGAGTATATTACAACAAAACGCATCACCGAACCTCAATGAACATTCCAAAACGGACCATTTCATTGAAGGGAAATCAAAATCAAATTAATTCGGCGTCGTTCAGGTGTCGTGCAGTCGTTCCCGTGATCAGTAAAGTGTACTTGTTGCACGGCGTTGCATTGGCCGGAAGCTGCAACAGGGGGGTGAGGATGAGGGGGAGGAAGAGGAGGTGGAGGTAGTGGATTAGAGGATGGGGAGGTAGATGGTGAAGAGGAGGAGGAAGAGGAGGAAGAGGAGAGAGTGGAGAGGGGGGAGGAAGAGGAGAGGAAGGAGGAAGAGGATAAAGAGGAGGAAGAAGAGAAAATGAGCAAGAGAAGGGGGGAGAAAGGAGGGAGGAGGAATGAAGGAAAGAAAGGAGGAGGAAGAAAGAAAAATGAGCAAGAAGAGAAGTGAGAGAAAGAGGAGGAGGAATGAAGGAAAGAAGGAGGAGGAAGAAGAGAAAAATGAGCAAGAAGAGAAGTGGAGAGAAAGGAGGAGGAGGAATGAAGGAAAGAAGGAGTAGGAAGAGTAGATAGATAGAAGGAAGAGGTAAAGAAAAAAATGAAGAGAGGAAGAAGGAAAAGGAGGAAATGAAAATATTTGACGTTGGTGAAAGAGGAGAAAGAGTAGAAAGACGAAGAGATGATGCTATTAGCACGCCTCCTAAGCATACTAACATACGTCTTGGACATACCAACACCATTTCCCAAACATACTAACACGTGTCTTGTATATACTAACACGCGTCCCCAATCTGCCGCCACGTGTCCGGTTGAAGCCTCTCGCGTTGAACACACGCCCGCGACGCAAGCCCACGCTTCACCAACGCAGGTAAGAGCAGCAGCACCTGAGTTCCCTGGGTGGTGGTTGTGGGGGGGTTGGGGGGCGGGGGCGGAGGGAGGGGGGGGGGGTTAATGAGAGGGAAGATGGAGAGGATTTCCGAGGGTGGGGCGTCGCTGCTTCCTCTTCGCGTCCTCTCTCTCTCTCTCTCTCTCTCTCTGTCTGTCTCTCTGTCTGTCTGTCTGTCTCTCTCTCTCTCTCTCTCTCTCTCTCTCTCTCTCTCTCTCTCTCTCTCTCTCTCTCTCTCTCTCTCTCTCTCTCTCTCTCTCTCTATCTATTATATATATATATATATATATATATATATATATATATATATATATATAATATATATATATATATATGTGTGTGTGTGTGTGTGTGTGTGTGTGTGTGTGTGTGTGTGTGTGTGTGTGTGTGTGTGTGTGTGTGTGTATGTATATGTACTGTATATATACACATATATAGTTCAGTGTGTGTATCTATATATCTAGTCAACTCTATATCTAGTTTTTTTCCCCCAACCTCCATGGCTCGCTGGCTACCCGAGGAAACAAACCGTCAAATTGTATTATTTAATGGCCACGGAAAGCCCTTCGCAAGCCGACTTTCTCTTCTCTTCTTTTTATAGTCTCTTGGACCGTAAGGACGAAAATTAGAACGCATACCACTGTTATCGTCAGAAAAATTAATCAAACATTGTTTTGTTTTTACGCCATTAACCCCTCTTGGCGTGACGTCATCAGCATCGAGAACGGTGGACATCCGACACAGTTTGTTTACATGTGAATTTTCGTGCCACTTCAATAGTATCTTTTCTGTTTCCGGTGTGTGGAATGTCAAATAAAAAAAGGTTTAACTGGATTAATATCTTCGTCTAGATTTATAGTAAATAAATTCGTGGATATTATTTCCATAACGAGCATCATTAGTTGCAACATTAATTGCATCTATTATTAGCTTTCCCTTAATTGTTAACCACTACCTCAACGCACGCCACAATCGCATCCATCATTATGGTGAAATCGCAATCATTGTTATAACCGTAAATCCTAAATCAAAAGCTAATCGTACTAAGTGTAATCAGCATAGCATATACCATCCACAGATTTCCTTTCCTGTCTTTAATTATCGCAATAATTACCGAGGCGATAGCGGCATTCTGTCACCTATTACCCTTTATCACAACAGTTATAATTTGTACCCTATTAATGTACTCTCGCCTCTCTTCACACCCAAGGATAAAAGGAAGCCGAGCCAGTATTTTTTTTTTTTTTTTTTTAATGTGACGAGCAATCCTTCTCTGTTGCCGCCATGTTCGTTCCCATCCGTCTGGAGTGCAAGTTTAATCATGTGATCCTTCATTCAATCGCCACAGAAAATAGTGTCTAACCCTTTCATTGCACCATCTTCAAGAAACGAGCATTTGTTTATATATTTCGTATCATTCCCACAAAATCAACAGTTGTGAGCGAAGTATCTCTTCTTCGCCCCTCTCATGCTCGTTCACATCCGCCTAGATCCTCCGCGTACAAGTTTGATCCTGCATTTCCTCGCCAGACAAAACAGTGTCTTTTAGTGCCTCTCGCCCAGTGTGAGCTCAGCGGCCCTGTGGACGAGGAGCTGCAGTTGCCCGGTTCCTCTGTGGTCAGCAACATTCGTGAATTGTGCAAAAGACGAAGCATTTAGTGGCTACTGATCAAGCGAATTCTTGACGGGGGGGGGGGGGGAAACCAGTAATGTGACTGTGGTGGAAGACACGGGAAAGATGAGAAAGAAGTGAGATAGAGAGAAAGAAGGAAGAGAATGTCCAGATTGGTCACCTGCTGTGGAGTGTCGTAAGATCACACGAAATTTCCAGATTGTTTGACTTTATTAATCACGAAAAGCACTCACTGTGATATATACTGCACACACACACACACACACACACACACACACACACACACACACACACACACACACACACACACACACACACACACACACACACACACACACACACACACACACACACACACAACAACAACACAAACAAACAAACACAGGCACACATACACATAACATACAACACACACACACATCCATCTTCCCCATACTTAGCCTTAGCCAGAGCCCCAGCAGACCCGACCCGCGCTCCGACCCGCCCTCCGCCCCGCTACGGAAGCCGCGCACCCCGACAACAGCGCTGCAGGGGCGTCGGGGCAGCAAGGTCGCAGCGGGCGCGGGGGGGGGGGGGAGTAGCAAGGAGTGGCGCCGGGGAACCGATCACCGGATATGGCGCGACGGAAGGCTAGGGAGGAGCGCAACTAAGTGTTAATGAGTGGATAATTAGCGAGCGATGCACACGCCTGGGTCAATCTGAGTCATCGTGAGCGGCGTCGCTGGCA
>NW_020871183.1:37286-42286 GCF_003789085.1 Penaeus vannamei
TTTGTTTTTCCACACGCCTCAACACCGTCACACGATTCTCCTGACCAATAAGAAGGAGAGAAAGGGAAAAAATAAGAGAACATAAAGACGTAATAACCCTAATATACCAGAATCTCCATATAACCGCAGTGCGAAATACCCCCCCCCCAATAAACGGTAATTTAAGCCATTAGTACTATTACTGGCAATCCTCTCTCTTCTCTTCGTCGTCTCTTCTTCCTGTCTCTCATTCTCTCATCCTCCTATTTCTCCAGGCTCCGCCTAGTGTCTCCGTCTCTCTCTCTTCCTCCTTCCCTTTGTATTCTCTCTTCTCTCCTCTCCTTCCGCTCTCTGGTCTCTCTCTCTCTCCTCTCTTCTCTCTCTCTCTCTCTTCTCGTCCCCTTCTTTTAAACCATCCCAAAAATCACACACCATATTAGTTTTTTTTTTTCTCTCTCTCGATCTTTCTCCTTCTTAGTGCGAACATACATCGCATCGTGGGATTAGGAAGAACGGTTTACTAATTGCTTTCTTTTAAGTGTACGCTATTTATTTTTATTTTTTATCCGAATTCATATTTTTATGCGATTTCCTTTCAACTTCGGCTGCAAACGGCTTTTGGGTTAACAACATATAAAATGGGACTGGAGGATTAACTGTAATAATCGATTGGTAAAATGTACTCTGAACCATGTTATGGGGCGAATAGAGAAGAGAGAGAGAGAGAGAGAGAAAGAGCGAGTGGAGGAAGGTGGGAGGGAGGAACGAAGAGAGAGAGAGAAGTAGAGAGAAGAGCCGAAGAGCAGACAGACCGACAGACAGACAGACAAGACAGCCAGACAGACAGACAGNACATTCTTTATCAGCTGAAATGCTATCCTTGGCTCGGAGTTTCAATTTCCCCACATTCTTTTGCTTTTTAAAATGCATGGAATGAACGAAATCATCCCCCAACCCCCGATTCCCCACGGGATCCCCCAACATTGTTGGCGGGAGTCGGGAGTCGCGGTCCTATCGTTTAGAGGCACGCTAAAATCACAGAATCGGGATGAAAATCACAGAAATGTCAAACTGTAGCAAACTTGGCATGTATGTCCACTCGGTCCTAAGAATGATTAAAAATTTTGATGTTGTGCGTGAAATAACAGACAGAATTATTGACTGTGCGCAAGCGCGAGTGTATGCTGGACGAATAGCCAAAATATTATAAAATCCGGTGCCGGAACAATATCCACGGCGTATTAAATATATTGGTCTGTTGCGAACAGCGTCCCATTTTCCTCGATTTATATAAGATTTGCATCCTTTTTCACCCTTTTCCAAGAAACTCCGACATGGTAAACAGTTGCATTAATATTGGAAGTGCAAATGGACAGCAAAAAGGTTCAATTTTGAGTTTTAATTGTTTTCCGAAAGACCCCGAGAGAAGGAGGCTTTGGCTATCAGTCGCAAGAACTTTGATCCTGCTCCTGGGAGTGATGTAAGAGTTTGTGCTAATGGTACGTACTATAGCTTTTCTATAAAGATATTCTAAAATGTAAGCGGTTATGTTATACCGTCATAGGCCTAGGCGGTGGTAGATGATGTGGGTGGTTACTATTGAGTATCTTCTTTCACATTAAATTTCAGTTAATTTGAGTTTAAAACTTTCCCTGAACAAAGGTCGTAAGACGTTAGATGGAAACAAAATTATACTAAATCTAATGACTGCTACACTGCCCTCTCAACAACTTAGGGACATATGCTTAAATCTTTTTAAGGTATCACGATGAGTATTGCGTGGGAATGTAAATTTAACTTTTTAGAAAAGTCTGGCTATGTCCGAAAAATATTGGTAAGCCTGTTTTGAGCAACTTTTCGAAAAACCAGACTTGAAAGGCAAAGAGCGAGCAAGAAAGAATTTCACAAGTTCAGGAGAATTTAATCCTATGACTACGAACCAGTCTTATTATAAGCAGCATTGAGTACTTACTTGTACCCTTCCAGAGATTTGTAGGCCTTTAATTCTTTTTATGTGTAATCACCAGGTGTTTGTACAAAATTCTGTCAACCAAACAATTAATATGTCCCAGCAAATACAGATAGCTGTATTCTGATTTTTTCTTATGTTAAATACTAAATTCCATTATCCTGTTTTATTTTAAAACTTAAGAAAAATACTTGAAAGCTTCGAGTGATTTGTAGGCTACCCGGCGTGTGTATTGGGTAGAGATAAATATTACCAAAACTAACATCTGACTAATCACTGGGACTTTCAAACCAGCCATCAGAGAGAGAGAAAGGATCTGGTAAGCTTTCCGTACCTCTAGAATACGTAAGTTTTTCATCATAACGATTTTTAGCAACTAAATCGAGAGATCTGTAATAGGTTGACATCGTTCTCACAGCTGATTCAGCAGCCATTGTTGATCTTTTGCCCATCAGCGATTTTGTTTTGATGACCGTCCCTATACTATCATTTTCAACATGAAATAATCGGTATATCGCTTATATCTCAGAAGTTCAAAGATCCGACTCCTAGGTGCTCTTCGTACTAAAGTGCTCTTTACAGCGGAAGCGACCAATTTCAAATCAAATCAAATTTACCGATGCCGGAAAGTACCAACGGCCGATTGAAGTCTATCAGAAATATTGTAATCATTATTTATCCGGCTATTTCCAAACATTAGTGCTTCGTACTCGGTATACATACAGATCCCTTTGTAAGCTACATTTTACCAGAGTCTTGTTAGAAGGCGTATTTCATGCGTAAAAGTACATTATTATTATTATTATTATTTTATATATTTCGCAAAATATTTCGTCATAAATCGCTGTGATATTTTTTTTTCCTGATATTGATATATAGTTATTCTTTGAACATTCACGAACTCGTATCTGTGCGCAATGTCATTATCAAATGCCGTAGAAGCCCACGCAAGTGTAGCCAGGCGCATATTAGCTGCGTACCCCCCCACGTGTTGGGCTTAAATAGTATTTGGGTAGTTTACTCATTCTTGTATCTATACATTTCACTAGCTAACTCAGTTTGCCCCCCCCCCCCCCCCAAGCCCCCAGGGGCGGTTCCCTTATACCCTTCTGTGAGACTGACGTATACATGTGTGTGAATACATATGCATATATACACATATATGTATGTATATGTATATAATATATATATATATGTATATATGTATAACATATACATGTATAACATATACATGTATACATATTACACACACATATATAATGCACACACACATATAATGTACACACACACACATATAATGTACACACACACATATACACACACACACACACACACACACACACACACACACCACACACACACACACACACACACACACACACACACACACACACACACACACACACACACACACACACACACACACACACACACACACACACACACACACACACACACACACACACACACACACACACCACACACACACACACACACACACACACACATACACACACACACACATATTGGACACACACACACACACACACACATACACACACACACACACACACACACACACACACACACACACACACACACACACACACACACACACACACACACACACATATATAATGTACACACACACATATATAATGTACACACACACATATATAATGTACACACACACACGCACACACACACACACGCACACGCACACGCACACGCACACGCACACACAAATATATAGACTGCAGTCTAAATGAACAGATAATTTTGAAATCCCTCGTTTGTCAAATAATACTTCAAAGAAACACTTTCTATCGATAGGTTTATTTCTTGACAGCAGAGCCATGTGCACAGTCGAAGATATCAGGGTATTTGTGAATTTCGTGTTGCAACAGGGAAAATTAGTATCAAACAAAATGTGCATGCGGTCCTATTCTTAAAATAAAGAATATGATGCAACTAATTCAGAACCATGAATTTAATAGAGAGGGCATTTAGTTGCGTTTGAGAAGTTTGATTTTGGCAATTTTATTAAACAGTAGTGTGTGTGTGTGTGTGTGTGTGTGTGTGTGTGTGTGTGTGTGTGTGTGTGTGTGTGTGTGTATGTATGTATGTATGTATGTCTGTATGTATATTCCTACAAATAAGCATGTAAAATATAAGACTAGCATTCATTAGAATCACAATAAAGTGGAAATAAAAGGTAAGAAATAGCAGAAGAGAAGGCTAAAGGCACATAATTACTGGTTTCATCAAATACTGTGTATGTACATATGCATGTTTGTGTATGTTAGAGCATGTGTGTGTATGGCAGTATGAAAGTGTCGGAGGTAATTGCTTGACTTATAATTACGCTCCATAAATCTGTTAACATAACCCTTTGAATATAACCTCTAGTAGTGTGAATACCCTTACTGAAGGTCCATCAGATTTCCTATAGGCATTTTATCAAGGAATTTGTTACCTTGTTTTTCCACCTTCTTCGGTAAGCCGCCACCAGTAACCATTTTTATAGTCTAAGGCTATGGGATAATGGTTAACTTAACCTTTTCACTCTTTAAGGTAATTTATATGTTAGATAGCTGGCATGCTTTGGGTCAGCAGACACTTGATTTAAGGTCACTTCAGAAGCAATGGCAGGTCATTCTGGCATTGATCGTGTAATTACTTTTAAAAGATAAGGCTACATAAACTCTCGTTATAGATTAACAACAACCAGATTTATTAAGAAGAAGCATGGATCAATGAAGCAAAATATTCCTCCCTTGAATAATACTATTAACTTTTACCTTACCAAAATGTTATGTCCTAATTATTTGTCCAACTTTTCCCACAACCAATAATTGAAGTTTCACTCTTTCTCTCAATCTCTCTACACACATTTTAAAATAATAAATACCAAATTTAATAACCAATCGCAGCATTGCTATTTCCGTCCGAAACACGTTACAATGACACTAATAATTTCTGTATAATACTTTAACATTATTACTTGATTGTTCAGTCTCCCCTCCAACCGGTTTTCTCTCTGGCTTGTACA
>NW_020871183.1:52282-62282 GCF_003789085.1 Penaeus vannamei
AAGATACGTTTATTATTGTTGTGATAAAGAATTATAAGAATATGCAAAAGATTACTCCTCTCTCTCCGCCTCAAAGACCAGCCTCCTCCTCGCGAAGGGCGTCTCGGACCTGCGACCGCCAAACCGTCTGGTCTTCCGCACTTCCTTCCTCCGACAGGCCACTTCTTTCAACACCGTGCTTGTTATTCCAATATGTGGTGTACACATTGTAATATTTCCATCACATATATTGATTGACGTTGTAAGAATCAGAGAATCACCAGAAGTAGATTTGGACTCGCTCAGTTCCATGTGTGGGGAAACAAGGTGCAGAAAACTAGCTGAAGTGTTCATCGTCATTAGGTCTCTGATAGTGTAATGAGATGCAGAAAGATCTGACTTATATTATAGTTCATGACATGTGATTCAATGGGCAGATGAGGTCATGGGGTTTAAAGGTCTATAAATATTAGTAGGTACTTTGAGAATTGGGATGTTAATGTTAAGATTTGATGAGCAGATAAGGTCGCGCGGAACTGTGATTACAAATATCATTAGTAGGTATTTTGAGAATTGGGATGTTTATGTTAGGATATTTCGGCTCCTAGGAAATATTAATAGGAGTTCTCCCTGTTACTGAGATGCTAAAAATCTCAATAGAAAATATACGCTTATACAATGTGTTATTTTACATGGATATTTATTGTATCATTCGCCACGAAAAGCATTCCAATATTTTGTAAACTTTTGTTATTTGATAAGAAGGATAGGGAAAACATACGATGAATCCAGAAATCGTAGAATTGGTCTTTGAGAAATCTGAACCTTAAGGGAATAAGATCCTGAAATCCCAGCAAACCAGGAAGCAAGAGCTCGATCAACTAGACTTTATGTTCTTGCTGTAATGCCGAAGTGAACTTGTAAGCTGAACGCTTTAGCCTACCGCAGTCTTTGATTTTAGTTATATTTATTTGCAATTTCGTCGTTTTGATAAAGGTAGAACATATGCTTTCTAAACCATTAGTGGGGACCGTCAGTGAGATAAACTTGATGCTGTAGTTTCTGTTTATGAACTGTTTTATTGTTATTCTTGTAAGTAACTGGCAGTGCCTTTAAAGGCACCGTCAGTACTTCCAAGCATTACAGCTTTCTACTTTAAGACTAGGGCAATTAAGATTTGCGAAGGTGGCGTCTTCCTGTCTTATTTATGGGCCGGACACTGCTCCAGTGTAGTGCCAAAATCCTTGGCAGCGGTGGGATTCGAACCCACGCCTCCGAAGAGACTGGTGCCTTAAACCAGCGCCTTAGACCGCTCGGCCACGCTACCTATAAGACATACTGATATTTCCGATAGTAATTAAGACAAAATAAATAAACATATAAGTAACTGGCAGTGCCTTTAAAGAAACAATAAAGCGTTTGTGATGCAATTATTTTATCGCATCAGTCATTGGTCTTCACAGATACTCGATAACGTTACTATGGTGACATGTTTATCTCCAAATTGTTTATCAGTTAATTAGAGTTAGAATTGTTTTTTTTATCAGCATCAAACGGCCTGCTTATTTCCAGGAATGTTCAGGTCTTCTAGATAAAATAAAAGTTTCACTCATGCATTCCATTCGCTCTGTTTCGTGAGTTTAAGTCCGGCATCTTCAATCCAGGAATGCTTGACATGTTTGAAATGATTTAATTTCATTTTTTATCATGATTGTTTCCCATTCATCTTTATGTACATGTTACTGTGATTTTGATTATGTGTATGTATAAACGTAAGCATATATGTAAACGCCCGCGTGTTTTGGGAAGTGGTATAAATTATATATATCCAAGTACTTTATGTCAAGTCCGTTTTGAATCATCAGCCGATCTCAAAAGTTATATAGCCTAGTTACTAGAAGTCCTGTTTATAATCCTATGAAAACCGAGTTGTTGAGGCCATCATGCAAAATGTCACAAGTCTACCTGGTTGTCAATCAAGACGGTCCAGGGAATCTGGAAGGAATTGCATGCCATCGAGGAGACGTTTTATTTTTTAATAGGTTCATTTTTTAGTAATGGCAAAATGGAAATCGTCATGTTTATTATTGTAAATCGCATATACAATATTCTCTCTTTCTCCACCTCAAATGCCAACCTTCCCCTTGCGTTGGAAGTCCCAGACCTACCAAAGCGTGGAAGGCCACCGCCTCCACCACAGTGGTAGTCCTTCCAGGGTTTGGTGTGCACAAAGTAAGGTTATTGTCATAACGCTGAGTGTTTGTTGTCGCGGATGGAACTAGAGAATCTTTAGTAAAAATGAATTCTGTGTAGGATGAAGCTGGGAGAAGAAATCTGGAGAGGATAATCGCTCACTCAATTCCATGCGCAGAGAGACACGTGCCGGGGAAGGTGAAGTTGCCGTCGTGATCAGTCCTTTGATAGCGTGGCGAAATCGGAGAAGATCCTGGGCTGACTTCTATTAACACGCGGAATGCATCAGGTCTTCCGGTTTCAAATGATGTTAATATTAACAGAAGACGTAACTTTACTTAAGATTTGTTGGGAAATGTTCGAAGAGATGATTTCATTTGCAAAAATAATTGTTGAAATTTGACTGTATAAAACATTTAAGATATGAAAGAACATAAAGTCATTTATCCTAGATTCTGTAGATTTCTTTGTCTATATGTGCGTATACGCGCGTGCGTTACACATGTGTGTGTGTGTGTGTGCATGTATATATAGAGATGTATGTATATATGTGTACATGTAGTGTATTTCTCAGCTTTGATTATTATATCTATCTGCCCGATCCTTTCCCTTCCCCGAATCATGCACAAACGAAAGCAAGCGCTGCCACCAACAGATTAAGGATGTCTGTAGCCATAGTATCACGTGTGTGTGTAATGTTCGTGCATGTGTTCGGGACTTTGGTAGCGTGGTAATGCCTGGGAGACGTGTGCGAGTCTCGTTCGCATAGCAGGCTGAACGAAAATGTCCGTGGGAAGCAATAAACTGATGTGAATTTTATAATAAGTAATTTTCACGAAATAAACAAAGTCCACGGGTGGGCAACATTTAGGCGTACTGCGCGACCTTGAGATTGCCTTCGGCGGTGTCACGTTTTCTATTCATTCATTCATTTTCGTCACCCCTATGACACCTATGTTTACGGTCTCCTTTCCTTTACAAAAGTCTATTTCTCCTTTAGTGTAAAAATGTTTCACCATCCCCGATTGTTTGGCTATTTTCACCCTTTTCGTACGTTTTCTTATTACCTTTACTATTATTTCTCAATATGTTTGTGGGCAATATCACTAGCATTTGAGAGAAAAGCAAGTGTCACATAACACTAATTACAATTTTATTGGCTTAAAACACTGAATAAAGCACTTATAAACATGAGTTGATGTTCTGGGGATCGTAAAATATAGACAAGAAAAATAACTAAACGAGAAAAACATTCAGTTTTACATAGAATAAGAGGCTCCATTACAAAAAGATAAGACGCACTCAGGAGACAGATTACCTTAATTATATCATGTGCAGATTCCCCTTGACCCAAAACACGACACTGTCATGACCCTAAAACAAGTGCAACTTCACTCAGGGCTGATGTGAGAGTGCTCCCCTGGAGTCGCCGAACACTTAGCAAAGTCCAGGTAGGACAGCGTAAATGAGTGCTTTCCAAAACCTCTGCTCGCTGCGCTCTCTCGTCTCTGTGTGTGTGTCTCTCCCTGTCTCGCGCGCGCTCGAGCAAGGGTCACCAACTCCCCTTCTTACCCCCAGGGAATGGTTTCAGTTTGCTTAAAAATAAAGTCAGTAAAAATCTCACTAACAATAATAAATAATGATAATAAATGATAAAAATATATTTTAAAATTACCCGTATTCTAAAAATACTTTCTTTTTAAGAACCATCTTCCTGCTGATTCGTGGCATTTTAATGTTTAGTTTTTAGGGAGCGTCTTAGATTAATATATAATTTCCATAAAAGGAACAATGATTTAAAAGATTTCCTTGTTTTAAAAAATAACTTTAAAATGATTGAAATAAAATAAAACACACGGTGTATATGTATGTTGTCCCGTTTTCTTCATGTTGTCTCCTGAAACATGGAGGATAGACTTTCGTATTTCCGGCCACTTAAGGCAAGGATCTTGGGTCGCAGCTGTGGCAGGAGTGACCCGCTGTTGCGTCTAAATGCGGTTCACTACATCCACACACACGTGTTTATATGTGTACATATATATTTGTAAAGATATGCATACAGTATATGTATATATATGTGTGTGTGTGCGTGTTTGCGTATGTCTAGGTTTATTTGATTTTAATGGTATTCATTTGCAATTTCCCTTTTAATACAGGTGGAAGACACCGCTACTTTAAATGTTTTATTGGGAGAAGACGAAACAGGAAATACTGATATACACGTTTATTATTGTTGTGATAGTATATAAAGATATGCAAAAGATTACTCTCTCTCCGCCTCAAAGACCAGCCTCCTCCTCGCGAAGGGCGTCTCGGACCTGCGACCGCCAAACCGCCTGGTCTTCCGCACTTCCTTCCTCCGACAGGCCACTTCTTTCAACACCGTGCTGGTTATTCCGATATGTGGTGTATACATAGTAACATTTCCATCACATAACATATTGGTTGACGTTGCAAGAATCAGAGAATCACCAGAAGTAGATTTGGACTCGGGTGAACTTTGCAAAAGGTCAAAGTTTGAAGACGATAACCTGTCGCTCAGTTCCATGTGTGGAGAAACAAAGTGCAGAAAACTTGTTGAAGTGTTCATCGTGATCAGGCTTGTCATAGTGTAATGAGATGTGGAAAGATCTGACTTATATTATAGTTCTTAACATATGATTCTATGGGCAGATGAGGTCATGCGATTAAAAGGTATAATATTAGTAGGTATTTTGGGAATGGGGAAGTTTGTTAGGATTTGATGGGCAGATGAGGTCGCGCGGTTTTGAGATTACAGATATCATTAGTAGGTATTTTTCGGCTCTCAGGAAATATTGATATGATTTCTCCTTGTTATTGAGATACTAAGATTTTCAAGAGAAAATACACTAATGCGTTATTATTCAGCGTTCCTCAAGGATATTTATTAAGCGCCATTCGCCACGTAAGGGATTCCGATATTTTGTAAAGTTTTGTTATCTAATAAGAAAAATAACATGATGAATCCAGAAATTATGGTGTTTATCTTTGATAAATCTGAACCTTGAGAGACGAAGACAGTAAAAACCCAAGAAATCAAGAGCTCGATCAACTTGATCTTCGTGCTGTAATGCCCAAGTGAACTTATCAATTTGAACGCTTTAATCTACCATAGTCTTTTATTTGCTTTGTTCTTACCTGCAATTTGAGTGTTTTCATACAGCAATTTTATTGTTTTAATATATAAAGCAGATTCTCTAAACTATAAGAGGGGACCGTAAATGAGATGAACTCTTTGATGTTTCTGTTTATGAACTGATGCATTGTTGATGTTATTTTTGTAGATAATTCGCAATGCCTTTAAAGGCATCACAATATAGCTATTCATGCCCCGAGACATTCCTTTCGCACTTGAGCTTCTGTCAGCTGGACACAGGTACAGTCAGTTCTAAGCTCTCTGTATCTTGGCTGGGCCAGTTGAGTGAGATTTGCGAAGGCGGCGTCCTCGAAACTCTTGCTCATGGACCGACCACGAGTCCAGTGCAGTGCCAAAATTCTTGGCAGCGGTGGGATTCGAACCCACGCCTCCGAAGAGACTGGTGCCTTAAACCAGCGCCTTAGACCGCTCGGCCACGCTACCTTCAAAACCAGAGGAATATCTCTATATTAAAAAGATAAAGACAAAGTGCTTCGTAAAATTGTGATACCATGATTTTATCGCTTCACCCATTGGTCTCCGTAGATACTAGATAACATTGTTATACATGGTGACATATTATCTAATTGTTTATCAATTAGAGTAAAAACTAAAGTCTGCATTATTCATACTGTCTATTTTCAGGTGTTCAGGTTTAATTTCTTCCAGCTTAAAGAATAGTTTTGTTCATGCAGTTCCATTTCGAAACGGTTGGATTTCATTTCTTATTGTGATTGTTTTCCTTTCACCTTTGCGTACATGCTACTGTGTTTGTGATTGAGTCCATATGTATGTATGCACAAATGTATGCATATATGTGCGCACGCGTTTTGTTATTTCGTTTGTCACTACATTTGTAAAATCATTTTATATCAAATCCGTGTTTCTTATAAACAGCCGGATTCAAAAGTTATTTAGCCAAGTTCATAGTCCAGGTGCCGTATTATCCATTCTTCAGTCATTTATTAGTAGTACAATTCACTGTATATGCAGAGACACACGCGGACAAGTGTGATTGACGAACAAGTACCATCCAGCAGCCGAAGATGATCGTCCCGGGCGATCCGGACCTTAATAACCGTTAGGTCCGATTCTAACATGGTAAAAAAAAAAAAAAAAAAAAAAAAAAATACACTGGGTGTCGCTCGCCTACTTTTAGTCTTTAACTTCCATTTAACTTTCCATTTTCATCTTTACCTTCACCACCCTCTCCCTCTCTTCACTTCTTTACTTCATTTTCTGCTGGATTGGTTGGCCCGAGCCTCTATGAGAGCGCGCAAAAGACCATGTCTTTGCAGGCCGATTCCTTTTTGCCTGTCCCGACGATCCTTGATATCTAGAAGGAATTAGAGCTAAACATCTGAAAATAGACGGGTTCTTTGTTGTATACTGTTTCATCTCACTTCAGTTATTTGTACTTCTAATAGATAAGGCTAATATTGTCACACAGCATTGTGCACTATATGCTAAAACCAGTGAATGACAGTACACACAGTAAAATGATTGGGTCACAACGAAGCACTTCATTTTTATAACTGCTTTGTGAACAATATAGAGTGGATTAATTACACTGCTTGCATCAAGGTAGCTCGTTCTGCCTAATGATAGAAAAATAGCATAATGAATCCAGAAATTATGGTATTGATCTTGAGATATCTGAACCTTGAGAGAGACTAAAATAGTGCAATCCCAAGAAATCAAGAGCAGGATCAACTTCATGCTTTAATCTTCGTGTTGTAATGCCGAATTTGAACGCTTTAGCCTGCTTCTAAACTATTAGAGGGGATCCGTAAATGAGATGAACTTCTTGATGTTGTAGTTTTCTTTATGAACTGGTGCATTGCTAATGTTATTCTTGTAGATAATTCGTTGCGCCTTTAAAGGCAGCACAATATAGCTATTCATGCCCCCTAGGCATTCCTTCGCATGACATTTGAGCTTCTGTCAGCTGGACACAGGTACAGTCAGTTCCAAGCTCTTTGTATCTTGGCCAGGCCAGTTGAGTGAGATTTGCGAAGGCGGCGTCCTCCCAACTCTTGCTCATGGGCCGGACACTGCTCCAGTGCAGTGCCCAAATTCTTGGCAGCGGTGGGATTCGAACCCACGCCTCCGAAGAGACTGGTGCCTTAAACCAGCGCCTTAGACCGCTCGGCCACGCTACCTGTGAAACAAATGTGAAATCTCTAAGAAAAATAGATTTCGAAACGGTTTGATTTAATTTCTTATTGTGATTGTTTTCCCTTTCACCTTTGCGTACCTATTACTGTGTTTGTGTTTGAGCTCATATGTATTTATGCACAAATGTATGCATGTATGTATATGTGTGCGCTCCCATTTTGTTTTGTAAATTTCAGTTTATAAACACTATTTTGTATGTCACTACTTTTGTAAAAATCATCTCAAAAGTTGTTTAGCCCAGTTACTTTAAGTCCCGTTCATAATCCAGGTGCCGTATTATCCATTCCTAAGTCATTTATTAGTCTGTATCTGTATTGCATCTGCAGGGACACACGCGAATAAGTGTGATTGACGAACAGGTACGTGTCGGCCGTCCAGCAGGCGAAGATAATCTACCCGGGCGATCCGTTCCTTAATGACCGCAAGAAGTGTCGCTTGGCCGATCCTAACATATAACACACACAAAAAGAAAGAAGAAATACAAGGGCTGTCACCCCCCTACTTTTAATCTTCATCTTACATTTCCATCACTACCTTCTCCACCCTCTCCCTCTCTTCACTTCTTTACTTCATATTTTGATGGATTGGTTTGTCCGAGCCTCTATCAGGCGAGCAAATGTTGTCTTTGCGGGTCGATTTGATTTTGTCTGTCTCGACGATCCTTGATATCTGGAAGGAATTAGAGCTAAACAAAACAATGATTTCATCTCTCTATTAATCGTACTTCCAATAAATAAGGCTAATATTGTCACTCTAACAGCATTGTGCAGTATTTGCTAAGACCAATGAATGATGCAGTAAAATAATTGTGTCACAATTAACGAAGCGCTTCATTTTTATAACAGTGCATTGTGAACAATATAGAGTGGATTTTTAATTACACTGATTGCATCGAGGTGACTCGTTCTGTCTAATAATAGAATCTTTAGGTCCTTGTTTTAGAAAGAAAAACGTTTATTTCTCAAAAAGGAACTAAAGAATTTCCGTCAAGAGAGGAAATCAACTCTGTGTGTGTGCTGTGTGTATGTTTGCGTTTGATTTTTTGTTTTCATTATATTCATTTGCAATTTCCCTTTTAATGCATTGCTTCTTTAAGCATGTTTATTGGGAGAAGACGAAACAGGAAATACTGATATATACGTTTATTTTTGTTGTGGTAATAAATAAAAATATGCAAAAGATTACTCCTCTCTCTCCGCCTCAAAGACCAGCCTCCTCCTCGCGAAGGGCGTCTCGGACCTGCGACCGCCAAACCGTCTGGTCTTCCGCACTTCCTTCCTCCGACAGGCCACTTCTTTCAACACCGTGCTTGTTATTCCAATATAAGGTGTACACGTAGTAATATTTCCATCACAAATCATATTGATTGGCGTTAGAAAAATCAGAGAATCACCAGAAGTAGATTTGGACTCGGGTGAACTTTGAAAAGGTCAAAGTTTGAAGGCGATAACCTGTCACTCAGTTCATATGTGGAGAAACAAGGTGCAGAAAACTTGTTGAAGTGTGTTCATGGTGATCAGGTCTCTGATAGTATGATGAGATGTGGAAAGATCTGACTTATATTATAGTTCTTAACATGTGAACTTATGGGCACATGAGGTCATGTGGTTCAAAGGTCTATGAATATTAGGTACTTTGGGAATTGGGATGTTTATGTTGATTCGATGGGTGGATGAGGTCGCGCGGTATTGATTACAAATATCATTAGTAGGTATTTTGAGAATTGGGATGTTTATGTTAGGATTTTTCGCCTCTTAGGAAATATTAATATGATTTCTCGTGTTGTCATCAAGCTGCTAAAAATCTTAATAGAAAATATACGCTCACACAATGTGTTATTATACAAGAATATTCATAGTGTAATCATATATATATATATATAATATATATATATATATATATAATATATATATATATACATATACATATATATACACACATACATATATATTATATATACATATACTATATATATACATATATATACTTATATATACATATACGTATATATATATATATATATATATATATATAATATATATATATATATATATATATATATATATATATATATACTTATATATACATATACGTATATATATATACTTATATATACTTATATATACATATATATATATATTATACATATATATACTTATATATACTATATACTTATAATACATATATATACTTATATATACATATATATATATACACATATACATATATATACATATATATATATATATATATATATATATATATACATATATAATATACATTATATATACATATATATATATATATATATATATATATATATATATATATATATATATATATATATACGGATATATACTATATATATATATATATATACTTATATACATATATACATATACATATATACACATACATACATATATATATATATTATATATATATATATATTATATATATATATATATATATATACATATATATACTTATATA
>NW_020871183.1:67282-78546 GCF_003789085.1 Penaeus vannamei
TTGTTCATTCTAATGAAATGGGGGATTTCTCGGTCAGTTGTTATTGTCATCATCTATCCATTTTATTTCTATTTGCCAGTGCAATGTAATGCAATATGTGCGTAGGTGTAGATGATATTAGCATATCAAACCTTTACATCAAATTCATTCACTTTTTTATCCTAGAAGTAATCATTTCCCGGAATAATGTAGAAAATAACACGAAGTCGTATATTTCATCTCTTATATCCCATGAATATTCATCAATTCCTGAATATCCACTTGGCTGAAAAAAATACGTCCGATGGTCTTAGACGTCATAATAACATGAAAAATCCGAGGTCAAAACGAGGCTGCCAAGCTGACACCTTTTTCAGGATGGACGCAAAGAAAGCTGTAATCTGAAATAGATAGCTGCAATGGGGTGGCATAGCTCAGTGGTAGAGCGCTGGCTTTGCAATCGCATGGTCCTGGGTTCGCGCCCGGCTGCCCCTCTCAGTCGACTCAGCTGTGAATGAGCACTGTTATGCTGACGTCAGCATGCTAGGGTCAAAGTCGGGGCAGAAAGGAACAGGTCACCCTACCGGCATCATCCGCGGCTTAGTGAGCATGTTTCTCTACAAAACATGTGTCCCTTACGTCCATATGGATAAGGGACCAACTTTGACTTTTGACAATGGGTGAGGAAAGTAACTTCTCCAACGGTGATATATTCGGAGAGCTGGGCATCTCCCGGACGATGGTGTACAGGCAGATAGGTGGGAAGAGGAGGGCACCCATAACGACCAAAATACACCGGAAATATACACGGAAAGCTCCATTGCTGAAGGGAATTAAAGGTGTAAATGTTAGCCCTTTTCAATATTTCAGAAATCAATTTATTTCAATTTACTATATAGATATTTGTTTATACAGAACAGTGCCCTACACGTCATATTTCATGCTTAGATTCTATATCATTATTTACATTTCACATATGACAGACAAATTATCTATAAAACGGCGAGCCGCGGCCGCGTGACCTGCGATATGTGGGGGTGGATCTTCCTACATGATGTTTGCGAAACGGGGAAAATGCCTCAGACAAATATATCGAATTGTTAGAAAAAAATCCTCCCATCAGTATGCGGTTATGCCTTGGCCCTTCCCAGAAACAATGAGGATATCTGCCCTATACACACGTCCAGTCAGTTACGAAGCAGTTCCCTGCCTAACACCACGTGGAAGTCCTTCGATGGCCAAGCGAGGGATGTCGCTCAAACCCGACGAAAAATGTTTGGCCGAATATTGTCAATGTTTGAGAAACGGCTAATGAAGCAACCTCGAACCAGCTGATAGAAATCGAGACGTTACATGTGAACACGTCACCTCTGGCTTAGGATTAGACACCGTTTGAATAACAATACATATTTCCTATCATAAACATTACTATTTGTCTTCCCTTTCTACAGCTATTACCCTTTTTAGTAAAAGTATCTCCAAAATTCATAAACATCCCCAATTAGTCGATTCACTGAAGCCCCATCATCTATGAAAAAATAAAAATAAATATTATATATATATATATATATTCTATATCTATCTATATCTATCTATCTATCTATCTATCTATCTATATATATGTGTGTGTGTGTGTGTGTGTGTGTGTATTTTAGTTATCAACTACATGGCATGGCGTTTTGTGTGCGAAGGGGTTCAAAATGTATAAGAAATATAAAACAAAGATTCTAACTAAAGCGTTAAAAACTGTATAATTGCAGTTCTTTCACACACAATACATACACACATTGTTGAGGCCTGGTTAACCCGACCACGGTTTTGCGTTCAGTTAATATTCTAAAATAATTATAATTGTCTGTTTATTGAATCCCGTGCCTAGATATGATCTATTATTCACAAAGAAAATGACACATAAAAACATTGATTTTATTTTGTGAAAAAAGACAAGAATGTTTTTTCTACATATACACATCACTGTAAACAAGCGTGTATTGACAAAAAGAAGGAAAAAAAAACTGCATAAAACAACAATAAAAGTAAAGAGAAAGATTAAACTGATATTAATCCAAACGATTTTTTCTTCTTCAAAATATCAGATATACAGCTCCTGTAATGAGAGTCGGTTCTTTGACTTTTGTTATTCACCCTCTTTGGAACCACCTAGCTTGTAGTTGCTTGAGGTGAAACAAGCGAACTTGTATTTTCTCGCTCAACTGATCGAATGTGGATGCGCTCCTTCTAAAAAACGCCAAGACTTACGGAATAATAACAGAAAAAACTATCAGATTTTAGTAGAAGATAAGGACATTCTGGATAACCCGAAACGAATTAAATATAGTTTTTCATACAGTCGTCATCACTAAGGCACGCGCGACTTTCGATATTTCCATAGACGCACACACACACACACACACGCACACACACACACACACAACGCACCTGTCGCGACACACACACACACACACACACACACACACACACACACAACACTCCACACACTACACCAGACACACACGCACACGCACACGCATCTCACTGCATCACGCACACACCATCATCATCACAATCACATCATAACCAACCAACACTAACCAATTTCGTCCAGCTCTCTTTGCCCACTCGACGAAGAAAAAGGAAAAAAAAAAACAAATTAAAAAAAAAAAGGGGGGGAAAGGAGGCGAGCAAACAGAGAGAGAAAGCAAAGACAAGAGAACAATGGATAAAAGCAGTACACACACAAAGCGATGACACATCAAAAGCAGAACACGAAGCCACGCGAGAACAAACAAACGAGTCATTGCGAACAACACACAACAAGCCAACTATCGATCACATCTTTATCTAGCAGCGACTAGTCACACAACCTGCACGCGCCACGTCCCACTCTGCACAACTCCACACACCGTCACAATCCACCACACACCACTGATGTCACCTTCTCTCTAATTTACTATGCGATTCGTACAATGAAGAATGTAAATGTTGCATGATTTCCCGCGCGTCTTCCTTTATTCAAAATAAGATGTTTCAGCTACTCTCTCGGCCAATAGCGAGAAAACATATCTATTAACCCTTATCTCAGACCTTTCGATTCACTTGGGTAGTCTCATCTGAAGAACTACATCTACAAATGCAACTTCCCCCTTTAGCACTACATCTCTTCTCTTGCTTTGATTTGCTCGCTTATCCTTAGACCATCTTCCAAGATACCCCTTTTAAAAGCATCGAAACCACACAATCATTCTCGTCACTACCTCTTTCGTGTTTGCGCGTATTATGACCTCTCGGCGTGCAATTATATTCCGCCATCCACACCACTCATTCTTCACTCGGTCTCTCTTGTTTCTGCCCTCTTCTTACTCGTTTCGAAAATCTTACAAGCAAACAATGCGAGGATATCGCATTTGAGGAATATCCAACTACAAATAATCACTGATAAGTAGTATTACAAATGTTTTGTGATCACACTCATATTTTGAAGAAAACGGATAGTATCTTATGACTCTCTCTTACTCTTATCTTCACAAAAAAATCTTCACTTCTAATATACTCAATTGGTTAATTACATTCCACCAATTCATCACTCTTCTTTCACATAACTACATTGTGGTTTTAGCCTGCGATTCATCCACAAAATATCTTATTTTTACGCTCCGGCTATGTTTACTCGTGATTGGTTTCCAACCTCACCGGTACAAAAGTGGGATCCTCAGTGATAGAGCTCGTCCTCTGAATATCGTCATTTCATTCGCTACGATGTGTACCTACTCTGCACTCGATGCTGCTTTCGGACACCTCGTCTCTTCTTGCATATGCATCTCGCTGTCTAAAATAGCTGTTTCTCGGTTACTATGTGTACTGCGTATGAGCTCTTGGTCTGTTTCCTCCTCAGCTGCCATCTTTCTTTCTGTCATACTCCGTCTTCTTACCTGGCGCCTCTCTCCATTGTATAAGAACTACCAATCTTGGTGCGTCTCGTCCTACACTAATACGCAGCGCTCTTCTTCTATCTTTATTTTGCATCCTTCTTAAGTATCCGAGTGTAATGAAGAATTCATCTTCTCGTACTTCACTAGCTCAATGCCACTCTCGCTTCTGCTCTCTTCTCTTTACGTAATCGTAAGTTAAGAGCTTTCCTCGGCGCAACTCCACACTTTTAATTCTCCCTTTCTTCTCTTTTCCTCAGTGCTTTTCATAAGTGTTCAGGACTTCTCACTCGCGATCGCAACCACTGAATGTTAACCATTCTCCAAGTTAACAACTCGAGCTATTCAGTCTTAAGATGGATCCATATCACTCAGTACTAATCGTTTCTGTAAGACTGGTGCGGAGATATCAACTCTTAGTCACCTCACCTTCTATATCGTATGCTGTGAGCTCGCATCACTATGAAATCCGCTTTCGCGACACATAGCTATCGAACGTCTCGTTGGCGTATTCTCCGGTGCCCTCTCCTCAACCCCTCACCGCGGCTCGGGGAGAAGGGCAGCGAGTAACGCGTTTAATCCATGAGTATTTGAATCTCGCCATTCATTCGTGACCTACAACGTGTGAAAGGTATGATACTAGCTACAGAATATCTTCAACACATATACAAGAGACTTAGTCCTACTTTCACACCGCGGTTTCGATTATATCTTCGTCACGAAATACATGATGTTATTTTTGAGAAGATATAATCGAAAGCCGTAAATACATCTCTGAATAGTTGATATGAGGATATTCGTTCTCATTCATGAGCCATTATTCCACAAGCCGTTAAATCAGCCAAGCACGTGTTTCCTTTTTACTAAAAATCATTTTACTAGTTAGACATATATATACAATCATGCTCATATTCATTAGAAGATGAAAACCCGAAATTTCGCACTGCATCTAGCATTCTGTCCCTGTACCCAGTTTACTGGCAAGATCCTCAGGTGAACAGCCTATTTTCTCGCGCATGATATAGTCCTCATTTTCCTAACCTGTTCGTTCACGACGGAATCAGTGAGCTCAATAGTACAACGTCGCGTTCAACTCCATACGTTCGCACATAATGTAGAAATATCGTTAACTGCATCACTCACCGCACTGCGATGTCTCTCAATATAAAGATCATTGTATTATGATATTGGACGTCCGACGGCACAGTAGGGGACTCTCGACAGAGTTATGTCTTGCGTCAGAAATTACATGTACTCTTCTGACGAAGACTGTGTAACCTCGAATCCTAGCGATGTCGACACCTTATATCACCACAAATCTGCTTGTAACATATAGGAGTGGTAAGAATCGATTCACAACAGTCTCGACATCTCATACCATTTGTCTAACCAAAAAGGAAAGATAAGAAGGAGTTTGTCTTTCGAGAAATTGGGAAACGCAAATTGCTTGTAATGCATTCTTTACCACTTATGAAATATATTTATACTATTTAATTGGTTACGAATTGGTATTTTGAAGGCATTGAATCAAGAGTTGTTACTGCAGGCGGGAACTAAGCAACTTAGCTGCTCAAAGGATAGTAGAACTTATGTCCGTTCACGTCTATAACACTGACCTCTTGCCAACCCTAGAGCTTTCTGCTCCCTCCTCCCCTACCATAAGTGTTTTTTTTTGTTATTGGGGGGGGACACCCGCCTTTGAATGGGTGAACACTTCACTGAGTTTAAAAAATAATCGGATCCCTGGCACCTTTGATTTCTTCTTTGATATCTGGACCATTATCGTCTTCCTCTTCCAGCGAGAGCCGACTAGTCCTCAACCTCCTCGTGGCTACACAGATAAACGATTTGGTCGCGAACCTTACCAACACTGCGACTAAAAGTGGTGGAGCGCAGCGCCACGCGCGCGAACACACACACACACACACACACAACATCCACGACACCATACATCTCCCGTACGTCAGACATCACGCCCCACATCACACACACACAACCAACACCACAAACACCACACACACAACAGTCTCCCGGCCAATCTCCTTCCCTCACTCTCATCTCACTCTCCACACCACACCACACACCACCACACCACCACAACACCGACACAGAGTCACCTTGCTTCCTCTCTCCTCACACCAACAGCTCACTCACTACACACGACACACCACACTATCAGAGTATAGACTATACTCTCCCGCTCTATCTGACAAACATATATACACTCAACCACATAGCATGTCATCACTATCTCATTATACATATATACTCACTATATTACTATATACTATACTATCGTAATAACTCATTTTACTAAGTACTACAACCTATAATAGATATTAGATAGATCAACAGATATAGATATAGATATACACATACCGATATCACTGGTATACTCATACCTTACATATACATATACATATATAGTTCATTATATATAATACTTTTGTGTATATATTATGTATATATATAATGTATATAATATACTATATATATTACTACACCAATATACCTACCTTATTATATATATATATATATATATATATATCTATATTATATATAATATATATATATATATATATATATATAATGTATGTATGTATATTATGGATGGATAAGTGTGTCATATGAAAATATATCATAAATATGTAAATGCATATCTATATATGTAGATACAAAGGCTTACTTAGTTGAATAGATTTATTTATATCAGAATTTTGCAGATAGGTCAAGCGAATATTTCAACACATTCAAGAATTATATAGTTGACAATCACGATTTCAAGAATATGCAAATCACGTGTAATATTTCAAAATCTGTCGCTACTAGTCACGAAGGTAGCGTGGCCGAGCGGTCTAAGGCGCTGGTTTAAGGCACCAGTCTCTTCGGAGGCGTGGGTTCGAATCCCACCGCTGCCACAGATTTTCCCATTTCAAGTGTCTGCAATACATGCATGGGAAGTTCCATAGAGATAAAACGTAAACGAAAAGTCGTTTCCAGCCATCACACTGTATTCCTTAAACCAAACGAACCGGTAAGGACACTGTGATATAAATCCATAGATTGTCTTTATGCATCGATGGTTACCAAGGTCTCTGTGATTAGGCTCACCTATTTCGCATGTTTGCCATTTTCCTTCATTTTTGGAAAGTTCTTTTGTACTAATTTATTGTCCTTAATGCTATTAACATTTTAATAACAATTTGATAATTACATTATCAATAAGAATGATAACCATAATATTAAAAGTATTAGGAAAAATACCGCACATTCAAGAACAGGGAAATTATGTACGGTTACTGAGACTCCTTGTGACAGCACACGTGGAGCCATCTGAATGTAACAAAATTCACAAAAAAAACACAGGAGACACTACATAAATTTGCAGTCCTAAGGTTAAACTAAAAACTGAGGAATCATGATATCTCAGACGACCATATTTTCATACCAGGCTTCCACGCACGGAAGAATAATTACATTCCTTGTAATATAAACAGTTCGCATGAACCGTTAAATATTTTGATACACTTTTCCCTAAAAGGGAATGGATAGACTTACTCCTATATTATGTCTACTGTTTTTTTTTTTTTTTTTTTTTCGTCTCCGACATATTATTAAGAATGGAAAATGAAGAATGTAAGGCGCTTAACAGTAAGGAGGCGGATCACCTACTTCCTTCTTTCCATCGCGCTCGAAAAGACGGGAAATCAAGAAATAATTTGCTAGGCGTTTGTCAATTTACTTACTAAAAATATAGTATAAAGCCGTGTCTTCTGGAATATTGTACTGCAAATAGGTAAACATAGTCAGTTGAATAATGTTTTCTTAATTAAATATATGTAGTTACCAATAAAATTAGAACAGTGATAAATTAAACATAAATGGAACGTTCGACGTCGAAGGATCGCGGAGACGTCGGGAGATTAAGGGGGTTATGAAAGGCGGTGTTTAATGTTTCTGGAGAACATGAGTGAATGAGAAACTTGCGAATAACAGACAGAGCAAAGTATGGGCGCTCCAAATGTTCCAGTAAAATCAGGGCTATTTGCCATGTATATGTAATTATAACAAAATTGAAACAAATGTCAACAGCCTAAGTTGAAGAAAAGTGAAAACTGGGGAGTGATTTTCACGAATATATGTGAAGCTAGGAGAGAACGGGGCTCTTCAGAGGGTAGCAGACGGAAACATGACGATTTCTCTTTCCCTCACGAGTCTCGAATAACAAGGAGAGAATCAAGAAGCACAAATAGCCGTGAGCCGAAGATCATAGGAAGATTGATATAGAAATCTTTCCACTGCTATTCCACGATGTCATGAGAAATTGGAGTCGGGCACTGAAACGGGGATATGCTATTAACAGACGGACATAGAATTTTACTTCTTCTAATAGTCAGTTGAGCTTGGAATTATTTAGTTAAATAATCAAAAATTATTTAGGTCAAAGATTGCAGGAACTGGGAATAAAAAAAAAATGGAAAGATAAAGATAAGTGTTGAAGTCCTTTGATTTTTCTTTTTTTTCTGTAAATCGAATGCATGAACAATCCGAAGAATTGTAGCGCGAACTTGCACATCAAGGAAGAAAAAAGTGCGTTAGAGATGGGTGAATAGAATACATCATAATATAAGGTTGGCCTCTCTCTTCTTCCGATCTCCGTCATTTGATTCCAGGATCAGGAAAGTAACAACACTACACAAAGTCATAAACATTCCAATTCAGTCTTGCAGGCATGCAGGTAAAATACAGGAGTGGCCGCTCTGAAAGTGCATATATATATATCCTGTCTACTGGCTACTGGGTTTTATGTCATTGGCAGTGAATGGTAAACACTAGCGTGTTGATACTATGACAGAAAATGCCACTATACACAAACTAGATCTATTGAAAATGAAACGTTTCGAAATTCTCCTGAATTGTATTTTTTTTCTACCATCATGAACCGTTTACATATAGATGACTCTATTAGTATATCTACTTGCGAAACTACATACTTGCATTTATCCTCAATTTTTAATAGTTTTCTCTTAACCCTATAATTATTAAACATAGCATCTTGAAAATATTGACAAAAATGATAACGTTAATGATGCTGATAACAGTTATGGAAATAAAAATTTTCTCCACCAAAAAAAGAAAAAGAAAAAAAGGGAATAAGGGAAAATGTATCATAGTTAACTCCTTGGTGATTGAATACTTATGAAGTCATCTGCGTGTAAGCAAAATTAATTACAGCAGTGGATAATGTATGCACACAACGCTGAATAATCAATGCTACTTGACACACTATTTGTAAGGTAGCGTGGCCGAGCGGTCTAAGGCGCTGGTTTAAGGCACCAGTCTCTTCGGAGGCGTGGGTTCGAATCCCACCGCTGCCAAGGATTTTGGCAATTAATCTGTGACTGCAGTGGCGCCAGAAACTAGATATCCTGTGATATTATAAATGAGTCAGAGGTATTCCCGATTCTTGCGACTGAAATGGAAACACACACCATGACCAGATAACCTATTGATCATATTGTACTAGAAACAGTGAACTCAAAATTATTAAAGGCCACCCTTAATGGAGATCGAGATGCATTAAGAGGTAATTTTTACAAAATAACTATGTGTGCCTACATATTCATAGGAGTGAATGAAAAGATTATATATAAATAGTCGTGAACAATATCCATGTCTAAATATTTTTTGGTAAAAGCCATAATAAAAAATACTTACGTAGTTGTTTGCCGTTCAAAATACTGATATAGTGATACATGGCCATTGCATTATAAAGAATCTATTATCAAGAAAAAATATTAAGGTCTTCATATCAGTTATTTTAACATCTTAGAGCAGTGTTTTTTAAACTGTGAAATGCGCGGCCACCACCTAACAAAGAGGGCAAATTATATTAAATAGCCATAAAAATTTGGTGGAATTTGGGAAGGGGCAACCATAACACATGTGAATGTAAGTGGTTTTTTTCAGTGGTGTTTATTGTACTGTCTATGTCAGTGAAATGAAGTAACTGAAAAAAGAGACGCAGGTAATATGTTATTCAGTGTGGGCGAGACTCGGAAAAAGTTGTAAACTGTTGTCACATAGAAAGCAAATAATAAAGAGGACCCAAACGATTGCCGCCCATGATCGGAAAATATATAATATTGTATGACATTGATGACCCAAGACTAACACATCTCTAAAAGGAAAATAAATGAAATATATAACTGATCTATAAACCTATAAGAAACGGCTTTTCCTTCTCCGCCTAAAATACTAGCTTTCCTTCTCGGGGATTTGCTGACCGACGAATGCTTTTACCCAAGATTCCACTGTGTCGTCAACATCCACAATTTGATCCAAGATGTGGTCCTCGCGGTCTTATTGCGGTCAGTAGATGTGCTGCTTATAGAGACGGTTGAATTTGAGATGCATTTATTAGTGAAGTAGACATGGCCCGCAATTTGAGATGCATTTATCAGTGAAGAAGTAGACATGGCCCGCAATGGCAGTGCAGGTAAAGGATAGCCGTAATATCTCATATTGAGGGGTGCGGAGTCCGGGCATTGCTCCCAAGGATCACGTTCAAAATGAGAAGTGAAGATGGAAATTGAACTTTTGTATCTAATGACTTCATTCTTTGATTCAGAGGTTATTTGAGGTCGGCTCCCCCGGTCTAGAGGGGTTCCTTTATGGCAACATCACTGTATGAAATTGATTTTGCTTTAACTACTAATAATTATTAATTTATTAGTGATCATAAAGATACTGTTTGTTTTCCATATTTATAAATGCCATGCGTTGCTTGATATCAGTCAGTTATCGAGATGTAGGCCTGTTTCAATTGCATGAATCATTTAATATTTACTTTTTTATCATTTCGATCGAGGAATGTGTAGAACGTTCAGTATATATTTTATTCGACTAGTAGGAGGACGGCATTAATTATTCTGATTATATCACTTTAATTTGTTAATATAATTTTATTTCTACCAAAATATATGCAAACACAAAGTATCATCCTAATAAAGAACTCCTGTTAACGATCCCCATCGCTCCACTCTCCTTCACCCCTTCTCTCGACCCCTCCTATCGCCCTCTACGCTCACTCTCCTCTCATTCGTCCAGCCCGCCTCTCTCCCCCCTCGGACCCTTCACCTCCTCCACATCCGCTCTCCCCTCGGGCTACGTTCAGCGAGCCACTCCATGCAGTTCCCCTCTCTCCCCTACCTCCCCTATCCCCCACTACTCCACTCGGCGAGAAAGAAATGAAAAGTGAGGACGAGGGCCTTCCGGTCAGTTCAAAGTTCGATGGCAATAGGATGCGATCCTTGGAGACGGGGAGAATAGGCTGGCTGCTTGGAGCACGATTAATCA
>NW_020871183.1:78646-81146 GCF_003789085.1 Penaeus vannamei
TAATGCATTATCGTTATTAGCTGTTGCCGAAATCAAATTGTAAGATTAGCTTCTTAGTATCGCATAACCTGCTTAAGGATTTTGATTATTAATTTAATGAAATCACACAATTGTAGATATAGCATGAAATGGAACGTAGTAATTCAGAAAATATTAGTTCGATGAAATTAGATTTCATCTGGATTGATTCTTTAGTTTACACTCTTATTCTGCCAGTCTCTGATTTAATAATTTGTAATTTCCTATTTCAATGTTGGTAAAATACACCACTTTTTTGTGCCATGCTTCATGTTTTATTGGGAGAAGACGAAACGGGAAATACTCATATATACGTGTATTATTGTGTTAGTGAATTATAAAAAATGCAAAAGATTACTTCTCTCTCTCCGCCTCGAAGACCAGCCTCCTCCTCGCGAAGGGCGTCTCGGACCTGCGACCGCCAAACCGCCTGGTCTTCCGCACTTCCTTCCTGCCAAAGACCACTTCTTTCAACACTGTACTAGTTATTCCAATATTTGGTGTACACGTGGTAATGTTATTTCCACCACATAATACACTGGTTGATGCTGTAGGATTTGGAGAATCACTGGACGTAGGTTTGAACTCCGGTGAACTTTGCAAAAGGTCAGAGTTTGAAGACGATAACCTGTCACTCAGTTCCATGTGTGCAGAAACAAGACTTATATTATAATTCATCATGTGATTCCATGGGCAGATGAGGTCATGCGGTTTAAAGATTATTGACAATCATTAGTATTTTGAGAACTGGGATGTTTATGTTAGTATTTTTCGGCTTTTAGGAGTTATTAAAAGGATCCACTTAAGATAAAATATACGCTTATACAATGAGTTATCATACAACGTTCCTCAAGGATATTTATTAGGCGCCACTCACCACGTAAAGCATTCCGGTATTTTGTAAACATTCGTTGTCTGATAAGAAGGCTCGAAAACATATGATGAATTGAGAAATTATATTATTGATGTTTGAGAAACCTTAATCTTGAGAGAGAATAAGGTACTGAAATCCTAACAAATCAGGGAGAAAGAACTCTGTCAAACTGGACATGTTCAAGCTGTAATGGCGAAGTGAATCTGTCAATTTGCATGCTTAAACCTAACACATTTTGCATTTATTTGCAGTTTGCTTGTTTTCTTGAGGTAGAATACAGGTTTTCTGTTATTAGGGGGCCATCAGTGAGTTTAACTTGATGTGAGACTCTGTGGTAACTGTATATGTCATTTTTACCGGCAGCACAAGATGGCTATTCATGTCGCGTGGATTTCTTTTCGTGTGGCAGTGTGTCGTCAGCGGCACACTGGCGGCATTCTCCCGGGTCGTGCGTATGGGCCAGCCATGCTCTAGTGCAGTGCCAAAAGCTGTGGCAGCGGTGGGATTCGAACCCACGCCTCCGAAGAGACTGGTGCCTTAAACCAGCGCCTTAGACCGCTCGGCCACGCTACCTGTATTAATGAATAGTATTTCTGATAGTTATAAAGGTAGATAGACATAAAGCGCTTTGTAAATTTGTGAATCATTTTATCGCATGCACGGTCACTTCTTAGTCTATGCAGATCTTTGATGTTATTCCTATAGTGACAAATACCCCAAATGATTCATTAGTATTACAGTTAATTATGTTGAGAGGGAAATTCAATTCTATTAGCAAAAAGTACATAGAAAACAGTCTGACTTTTCAGGCATATCCGGTTAACTTTCTTTCGGTTAAAAGAATAGTTTCGCTCATACAATCCATTTGCGTTGTTTTGTGCAAGTCCGGCAGCTGGATTCCAGGAACTCTTGAGTCTTGTGTGTGTATGTGTATATATGTATATGTATATATACATATGCAATATATATATGTGCATATATATGGAAATCGTAATCAGTCATTTGATATTGTGACGAAAGAGGATAAGATCTGATTTTTATTGATTTGTGGAATTGATCAGATCATTATTGAGAATATTTACGTAGATCTCAGAAGACCTGACATCATGAATTGTAGGGCAGATGAGGCTATGCAGAGAGAGATCATCATTGTGTTTTGAGGCATTGGGTCTAGATACCATAGATTTATGTACGTCTATGTAAGCGTACTTGCACATATATTATAGGTATACATGTCTATATGTGTGCACATATATACATATTCATGTACACACACACACACACACACACACACACACACACACACACACACACACACATAATATATATATATATATATATATATATATATATATATATATATATATATATATATATATATATATATATATATATATGAACACAAACGGAAACAACGTACACAAAGATGCTTTTTGTGGCTGTTTTCCTGTATATATATATATATATATATATATATATAATATATAATATATATATATATATATATTATATAATAATGTGTATAATACGTACACATAAACGCACACACACATACATATGTGTGTGTGTGTGTGTTTTGGTAACTGATATAAATTTCACATTAGACGT
>NW_020871183.1:86146-97092 GCF_003789085.1 Penaeus vannamei
TTCGAACCCACGCCTCCGAAGAGACTGGTGCCTTAAACCAGCGCCTTAGACCGCTCGGCCACGCTACCTTCAAAACCAGGGAATATATCTATATTAAAAGATAAAGACAAAGTGCTTTCGTAAAATTGTGATACCATGATTTTATCGCTTCACCCATTGGTCCGTAGATACTAGATAACATTGTTATACATGGTGACATATTATCTCCTAATTGTTTATCAATTAGAGTAAAAACTAAAGTCTGCATTATTCATACTGTCTATTTTCAGGTGTTCGGGTTTAATTTCTCCCAGCTTAAAGAATAGTTTTGTTCATGCAGTTCCATTTCGAAACGGTTGGATTTCATTTCTTATTGTGATTGTTTTCCTTTCACCTTTGCGTACATGCTACTGTGTTTGTGATTGAGTCCATATGTATGTATGCACAAATGTATGCATATATGTGCGCACGCGTTTTGTTATTTCGTTTGTCACTACATTTGTAAAATCATTTTATATCAAATCCGTTTCTTATAAACAGCCGATTCAAAGTTATTTAGCCAAGTTCATAGTCCAGGTGCCGTATTATCCATTCTTCAGTCATTTATTAGTAGTACAATTCACTGTATATGCAGAGACACACGCGGACAAGTGTGATTGACGAACAAGTACCATCCAGCAGCCGAAGATGATCGTCCCGGGCGATCCGGACCTTAATAACCGTTAGGTCCGATTCTAACATGGTAACAAAAAGGAAAAAAAAAATACACTGGGTGTCGCCCCCCTACTTTTACTCTTTAACTTCCATTTAACTTTCCATTTTCATCACTACCTTCACCACCCTCTCCCTCTCTTCACTTCTTTACTTCATTTTCTGCTGGATTGGTTGGCCCGAGCCTCTATGAGAGCGCGCAAAAGACCATGTCTTTGCAGGCCGATTCCATTTTGCCTGTCCCTGTACCTGTGCTGGACACAGGTACAGTCAGTTCCAAACTCTTTGTATCTTGGCTAGGCCAGTTGAGTGAGATTTGCGAAGGCGGCGTCCTCGAAACTCTTGCTCATGGGCCGGACACTGCTCCAGTGCAGTGCCAAAATTGTTGGCAGCGGTGGGATTCGAACCCACGCCTCCGAAGAGACTGGTGCCTTAAACCAGCGCCTTAGACCGCTCGGCCACGCTACCTGTGAAGCAATGAATATCTCTGTAAGATAGATAAAAATAAAGCGCTTCGTAAAATTGTGATACAATGCTTTTATCGCATCACTCATTGGCCTTCGCAGATACTCGATAACATTGTTATGGATGATGGCAGGTTTATCTCTAAATTGTTTATCAGTTGATTACAGTAAGAACTAAAGTCTGCATTAAACAGCCTGTTCAATTTCAGGTATGTTCAGGTTTAATTTCTTGCAGATTAAAGAATAGTTTCGTTCATGCAATACAATCGCTTTATTTGGTGTTTAGTCCGGCAGCTCGATTTCGAAACGGTTTGATTTCATTTCTTATTGATTGTTTCCTTTCACCTTTGCGTACATGCTATTGTGTTTGTGTTTGAGCTCATATGCATGTATGCACAAATGTATGCACATGTGTGCGCGCGCATTTTGTTATGTAAATTTCAGTTTATAAACACTATTTTGTATGTCACTACTTTTGTAAAAATCACCTCAAAAGTTGTTTAGCCCAGTTACTTTAAGTCCCGTTCATAATCCAGGTGCCGTATTATCCATTCCTAAGTCATTTATTAGTCTGTATCTGTATTGCATCTGCAGGGACACACGCGAATAAGTGTGATTGACGAACAGGTACGTGTCGGCCGTCCAGCAGGCGAAGATAATCTACCCGGGCGATCCGTTCCTTAATGACCGCAAGAAGTGTCGCTTGGCCGATCCTAACATATAACACACAAAAGAAAGAAAGAATACAAGGGTTGTCATACATTCCATCACTACCTTCTCCACCCTCTCCCTCTCTTCACTTCTTTACTTCATATTTTGATGGATTGGTTGGTCCGAGCCTCTATCAGGACGAGCAAAAGTGTTGTCTTTGCGGGTCGATTTGATTTTGTCTGTCTCGACGATCCTTGATATCTGGAAGGAATTAGAGCTAAACATCTTCTTTTCATCTCTCTTATTAATCGTACTTCCAATAAATAAGGCTAATATTGTCACTCTAACAGCATTGTGCAGTATTTGCTAAGACCAATGAATGATGCAGTAAAATAATTGTGTCACAATTAACGAAGCGCTTCATTTTTATAACAGTGCATTGTGAACAATATAGAGTGGATTTTTAATTACACTGATTGCATCGAGGTGACTCGTTCTGTCTGACAATAGAATCTTTTTAGGTCCTTGTTTTAGAAAAGGGAACTAAAGAATTTCTGTCAAGAGATGGATTCTGCATGAGGTGAAGCTGGTAAAAGATCGAAGTCTGGCGAGGAAATCAATCAACTCTGTGTTGTGTGTGTGTGTGTATGTTTCCGTTTGATTCTTTGTTTTCATTATATTCATTTGCAATTTCCCTTTTAATGCATTGCTTCTTTAAGCATGTTTATTGGGAGAAGACGAAACAGGAAATACTGATATATACGTTTATTTTTGTTGTGGTAATAAATAAAAATATGCAAAAGATTACTCCTCTCTCTCCGCCTCAAAGACCAGCCTCCTCCTCGCGAAGGGCGTCTCGGACCTGCGACCGCCAAACCGTCTGGTCTTCCGCACTTCCTTCCTCCGACAGGCCACTTCTTTCAACACCGTGCTTGTTATTCCAATATAAGGTGTACACGTAGTGATATTTCCATCACAAATCATATTGATTGGCGTTGGAAGAATCAGAGAATCACCAGAAGTAGATTTCAACTCGGATGAACTTTGGAAAAGGTCAAAGTTTGAAGGCGATAACCTGTCACTCAGTTCCATGTGTGGAGAAACAAGGTGCAGAAATCTTGTTGAAGTGTTCATGGTGATCAGGTCTCTGATAGTATGATGAGATGTGGAAAGATCTGACTTATATTATAGTTCTTAACATGTGAACTTATGGGCACATGAGGTCATGTGGTTCAAAGGTCTATGAATATTAGGTACTTTGGGAATTGGGATGTTTATGTTGATTCGATGGGTGGATGAGGTCGCGCGGTATTGTGATTACAAATATCATTAGTAGGTATTTTGAGAATTGGGATGTTTATGTTAGGATTTTTCGCCTCTTAGGAAATATTAATATGATTTCTCGTGTTGTCATCGAGCTGCTAAAAATCTTAATAGAAAATATACGCTCACACAATGTGTTGTTATACAAGAATATTCATAGTGTAATCATATATAAATATACATATATATATACATATATGTACATATATATACACATATATGTACATATATATACACATATATTATATATATATACAATATATATACACACATACATATATATACATATATATACTATATATACATATACGTATATATATATATATATATATATAATTATATATATATAATATATATATATATATATATATATACTTATATATACATATATGAACATATACACATATATACTTATATATACATATATACATATACATATATATATATATGCACAAAATATATACATATACATATATATACACAAAAATATATACATATATATATACACAAAATATATACATATATAATATACACAAAAATATATACATATATATATATACTATTATATACGTATATGTACATATACATACACACACACACACAAATATATACATATATGCATATATATATATATATACTAGATAATAGATAACATTGTTATACATGGTGACATATTATCTCCTAATTGTTTATCAATTAGAGTAAAAACTAAAGTCTGCATTATTCATACTGTCTATTTTCAGGTGTTCGGGTTTAATTTCTCCCAGCTTAAAGAATAGTTTTGTTCATGCAGTTCCATTTCGAAACGGTTGGATTTCATTTCTTATTGTGAACGTTTCCTTTCACCTTTGCGTACATGCTACTGTGTTTGTGATTGAGTCCATATGTATGTATGCACAAATGTATGCATATATGTGCGCACGCGTTTTATTTCGTTTGTCACTACATTTGTAAAATCATTTTATATCAAATCCGTTTCTTATAAACAGCCGATCTCAAAAGTTATTTAGCCAAGTTCATAGTCCAGGTGCCGTATTATCCATTCTTCAGTCATTTATTAGTAGTACAATTCACTGTATATGCAGAGACACACGCGGACAAGTGTGATTGACGAACAAGTACCATCCAGCAGCCGAAGATGATCGTCCTGGGCGATCCGGACCTTAATAACCGTTAGGTCCGATTCTAACATGGTAACAAAAAGAAAAAAAAAAAGACATACACTGGGCGTCGCCCCCCCCTACTTTTACTTTTTAACTTCCATTTAACTTTCCATTTTCATCACTACCTTCACCACCCTCTCCCTCTCTTCACTTCTTTACTTCATTTTCTGCTGGATTGGTTGGCCCGAGCCTCTATGAGAGCGCGCAAAAGACCATGTCTTTGCAGGCCGATTCCATTTTGCCTGTCCCTGTACCTGTGCTGGACACAGGTACAGTCAGTTCCAAACTCTTTGTATCTTGGCTAGGCCAGTTGAGTGAGATTTGCGAAGGCGGCGTCCTCTCAACTCTTGCTCATGGGCCGGACACTGCTCCAGTGCAGTGCCAAAATTCTTGGCAGCGGTGGGATTCGAACCCACGCCTCCGAAGAGACTGGTGCCTTAAACCAGCGCCTTAGACCGCTCGGCCACGCTACCTGTGAAGCAATGATGATATCTCTGTAAGAAAAATAGATAAAAATAAAGCGCTTCGTAAAATTGTGATACAATACTTTTATCGCATCACTCATTGGCCTTCGCAGATACTCGATAACATTGTTATGGATGATGGCAGGTTTATCTCTAAATTGTTTATCAGTTGATTACAGTAAGAACTAAAGTCTGCATTAAACAGCCTGTTCAATTTCAGGTATGTTCAGGTTAATTTCTTGCAGATTAAAGAATAGTTTCGTTCATGCAATACAATCGCTTTATTTGGTGTTTTAGTCCGGCAGCTCGATTTCGAAACGGTTGATTTCATTTCTTATTGTGATTGTTTTCCCTTTCACCTTTGCGTACATGCTATGTTTGTGTTTGAGCTCATATGTATGTATGCACATGTGTGCGCGCGCATTTTGTTATGTAAATTTCAGTTTATAAACACTATTTTGTATATGTCACTACTTTTGTAAAAATCATCTCAAAAGTTGTTTAGCCCAGTTACTTTAAGTCCCGTTCATAATCCAGGTGCCGTATTATCCATTCCTAAGTCATTTATTAGTCTGTATCTGTATTGCATCTGCAGGGACACACGCGAAGAAGTGTGATTGACGAACAGGTACGTGTCGGCCGTCCAGCAGCCGAAGATAATCTACCCGGGCGATCCGTTCCCTAATAACCGCAAGAAGTGTCACTTGGCCGATCCTAACATATAACACACACAAAAAGAAAGAAAAAATACAAGGGCTGTCGCCCCTCTACTTTTAATCTTCATCTTAAATTTCCATCACTACCTTCTCCACCCTCTCCCTCTCTTCACATATTTTGATGGATTGGTTAGCCCGAGCCTCTATCAGGGCGAGCAGAATGCCATGTTGTCCTTGCGGGCCGATTTGATTTTGCCTGTCTCGGCGATCCTTGATATCTGGAAGGAATTAGAGCTAAACATCTTAATTTCATCTCTCTCCTATTAATCGTACTTCCAATAATAATAATATTGTCACTCTAACAGCATTGTGCAGTATCTGCTAAGACTAATGAACGATAGTATGCAATAAAATAATTGTGTCAATTAACGAAGCGCTTCATTTTTATAACAGTGCATTGTGAACAATATAGAGTGGGTTTTTAATTACACTGATTGCATCGAGGTGACTCGTTCTGTCTAATAATAGAATCTTTTTAGGTCCTTGTTTTAGAAAAGGAACTAAAGAATTTCTGTCAAGAGCTGGATTCTGCATGAGGTGAAGTCTGGCGAGGAAATCAACTGTGTGTGTGTGCGTGTATGTGTATGTTTGCGTTTATTGATTCTTTGTTTTCATTATATTCATTTGCAATTTCCCTTTTAATGCAGGTAAAGGACATTGCTTCTTTAAGCATGTTTATTGGGAGAAGACGAAACAGGAAATACTGATATATACGTTTATTTTTGTTGTGGTAATAAATAAAAATATGCAAAAGATTACTCCTCTCTCTCCGCCTCAAAGACCAGCCTCCTCCTCGCGAAGGGCGTCTCGGACCTGCGACCGCCAAACCGCCTGGTCTTCCGCACTTCCTTCCTCCGACAGGCCACTTCTTTCAACACCGTGCTGGTTATTCCGATATGTGGTGTATACATAGTAACATTTCCATCACGTAACATATTGGTTGAGGTCGGGAGAATCAGAGAATCACCAGAAGTAGATTTGGACTCGGGTGAACTTTGCAAAAGGTCAAAGTTTGAAGACGATAACGTGTCGCTCAGTTCCATGTGTGGAGAAACAAGGTGCAGAAAACTTGAAGTGTTCATCGTGATCAGGTCTTTGATAGTATGATGAGATGTGGCAAGATCTGACTTATATTATAGTTCTTAACATGTGATTCTATGGGCAGCTGAGGTCATGCGGTTTAAAGGTCTATAAATATTGGTAGGTCCTTTGGGAATTGGGAAGTTTATGTTAAGATTCGATGGGCAGATGAGGTCGCGCGGTTTCGAGATTACAAATATCATTAGTAGGTATTTTGAAAATAGGGATGTTTATGTTGGGATTTTTCGGTTCTTAGGAAACATTAATAAGATTCCTCTTGTTATTGAGAGCTCGATGAACTAGACATTATATATCCAAGTACTTTTGTAAAATGTCAAATCCGTTTTTAATCATCGGCCGATCTGAAAAGTCATTTAGCCTAGTTACTAGAAGTCCTGTTCATAATCCTATGAACACCCAGTAGTAGAACCCGAGGCCGTCATGCAAACTACCACGTCTCTACCAGTTTTGTTTAAATAGGTTGATTATTTAGTAATGGAAAAATGGAAATCGTCTAGTTTATTTTTGTAGATCGTATACATAGACCATAGAAATATTTCACAATATTACTCCTCTCTCCGCCTCAATGATTTCATTAGTAAAAATCATTAGTATATATTTTAATGTAGAAACATTTAAGATTCGCATAAACATGAAGTCAATTTATCCTAGATGCTGTAGATTTCTCTATGTCTATATATTAGTGTACGCACACACACATATTCATATGCGTATATTATTATTATATATGTGTGTGTGTGTATGTGTGTGTGTGTGTGTGTGTGTGTGTGTGTGTGTGTGTGTGTGTGTGTTGTGTGTGTGTGTGGTGTGTGGTGTGTGTGTGTGTGCGTATGTGTACATATATAGAGATATAGATATATGGTATATATATGTATATATATATATATATATATATATATATATATATATATATATATATATATATATATGTATATATATATATATATATATATATATATATATATATATATATATATATATTATATATATATATATATATATATATATATATATATATATATATATATATATATATATATATATATACGTGTATACATATACATATATACATGTATATTAACACAAACACATTAACAGATGAATAGGAAAAGAGACGCAATAAGAAATGCCATTAAATGTTAACGTTTCGGTCAAGAATTTCCTCATTAGAAGCTAGGGAAGCATTGACGAGTTCGAAACGTTTTGATTTAATTTGATTTCTATTCATATGTAATATATATGTGTATGTGTGTGTATGTAATGTGAACATGTATACATAGGGTATATATATGTATGTATGTGTGTGTATATATATATGTATGTATGTGTGTATATTATTGTATGTATGTGTGTATATATATATGTATGTATCTATGTGTGTATATATATATGCGTGTATATGTATGTGTGGCATATGTATGTGTGTATATGTATGTGCGTATATGTATTGTGTGTATATATATATATGTGTATATATATGTGTGTGTATATGTATGTGTGTATATGTGTGTGTGTTATGTATGTGTATATTATGTGTGTATATATATGTGTGTATATATGTATGTGTGTATATATATATATATATATATATATATATATATATATATATATATAATTATATATATGTGTGTGTGTGTGGTGTGTGTGTGTGTATGTGTGTGTATGTGTGTGTATGTGTGTGAGTGTGTGTGTATATATGTATATGTATATATATATATATGTATGTCCGTGTGTGTTTTTTGTGATCCTTTGTTTTAATCGTATTCATTTGCGATTTCTCTTTTAATGCAGGTGGATACATCGCTTTTTTTATGTTTTATTGGGAGAAGACGAAACGGGAAATATTCATATATACGTTTATTATTGATGTGATAAAGAATTTTAAGAAATGTGAAAAGATTACTCCTCTCTCTCCGCCTCAAAGACCAGCCTCCTCCTCGCGAAGGCGTCTCGGACCTGCGACCGCCAAACCGCCTGGTCATCCCGCACTTCCTTCCTCCGACAGGCCACTTCTTTCAACACCGTGCTGGTTATTCCGACATGTGGTGTACACATTGCAATATTTCCATCACATATATTGATTGACGTTGTAAGAATCAGAGAATCACCAGAAGCAGATTTGGACTCGAGTGAACTTTGCAAAAGGTCAAAGTTTGAAGGCGATGACCTGTCGCTCAGTTCCATGTGTGGGGAAACAAGGTGCAGAAAACTAGCTGGAGTGTTCATCGTCATTAGGTCTCTGATAGTGTAATGAGATGCGGAAAGATCTGACTTATATTATAGTTCATAACATGTGATTCAACGGGCAGATGAGGTCATGGGGTTTAAAGGTCTATAAATATTAGTATTTGATGGGCAGATAAGGTCGCGCGGAACTGTGATTACAAATATCATTAGTAGGTATTTTGAGAATTGGGATGTTTATGTTAGGATATTTCGGCCCCTAAGAAAATATTGATAGGAGTTCTCCCTGTTACTGAGATGCTAAAAATCTCAATAGAAAATATACGCTTATACAATGTGTTATTTTACATGGATATTTATTGTATCATCCGCCACGAAAAGCATTCCAATATTTTGTAAACTTTTGTTATTTGATAAGAAGGATAGGGAAAACATACGATGAATCCAGAAATCGTAGAATTGGTCTTTGAGAAATCTGAACCTTAAGGGAATAAGATCCTGAAATCCCAGCAAACCAGGAAGCAAGAGCTCGATCAACTAGACTTTATGTTCTTGCTGTAATGCCGAAGTGAACTTGTAAGCTGAACGCTTTAGCCTACTACAGTTTTTTTATTTTAATTATATTTATCTGCAATTTCGTCGTTTTGATAAAGGTAGAACATATGCTTTCTAAACCATTAGTGGGGACCGTCAGTGAGATAAACTTGATGTGTAGTTTCTGTTATGAACTGGTTTATTGTTATTCTTGTAAGTAACTGGCAGTGCATTTAAAGGTACCGTCAGTTCTTCCAAGCATTACAGCTTTCTACTTTAAGACTTGGGCAATTAAGATTTGCGAAGGTGGCGTCTTTCTGTCTTATTTATGGGCCGGACACAACTCCAGTGTTGTGCCAAAATCCTTGGCAGCGGTGGGATTTCGAACCCACGCCTCCGAAGAGACTGGTGCCTTAAACCAGCGCCTTAGACCGCTCGGCCACGCTACCTATAAAACATACTGATGTTTTCCGATAGTAATTAAGACAAATAAATAAACAATAAAGCGTTTTGTGATGCAATGATTTTTTCGCATCAGTCATTGGCCTTCACAGATACTCGATAACGTTACTATGGTGACATGTTTATCTCCAAATTGTTTATCAGTTAATTAGAGTTAGAATTAAGTTATTTTTTTATCAGCATCAAACGGTCTGCTTATTCCAGGAATGTTCAGGTCTTCTAGATAAAAGAAAGTTTCGCTCATGCAATCCATTCGCTCTGTTTCGTGAGTTTAAGTCCAGCATCTTCAATCCAGGAATGCTTGTGTGTGTGTGCATGTATATATAGAGATGTATGTATATATGTGTACATATAGTGTATTTCTCAGCTTTGATTATAATATCTATCTGCCCGATCCTTTCCCTTCCCCGAATCATGCACAAACTAAAGCAAGCGCTGCCACCAACAGATTAAGGATGTCTGTAGCCATAGTATCACTGTTTGAATAGTAAGAGACATGTTTATCAAGAATGAATGAAATGATAGAAAGCTACGTGTGTGTGTAGTGTTCGTGCATGTGTTCGGGACTTTGGAAGCGTGGTAATGCCTGGGAGACGTGTGCGAGCCTCGTTCGCATAACAGGCTGAACGAAAATGTCTGTGGGAAGCAATAAACTGATGTGAATTTTATAATTTTCACGAAATAAACAAAGTCCACGGGTGGGCAACATTTAGGCGTACTGCGCGACCTTGAGATTGCCTTCGGCGGTGTCACGTTTTCTATTCATTCATTCATTTTCGTCACCCCTATGACACCTATGTTTACGGTCTCCTTTCCTTTTACAAAAGTCTATTTCTCCTTTAGCGTAAAAATGTTTCACCATCCCCAATTGTTTAGCTCTTTTAAACATTTTCGTACGTTTTCTTATTACCTTTACTATTATTTCTCAATATGTTTGTGGGCAATATCACTGGCATTTGGGAGAAAAGCAAGTGTCACATAACACAATTACAATTTTATTGGCTTGAAACACTGTATAAAACACTTATAAACAAGAATTGACGTTCTGTGGATCGTAATATATACACACAAAAAAACTAAACGAGAAAATCACAATTTAAACATCGCTTTGCATAGAATAAGAAGCTCCATTACAAAAAATAACGCACTTAGGAGACAGATACCTTAATTATATCATGTGCAGATTCGCCCTTG
>NW_020871183.1:104692-107192 GCF_003789085.1 Penaeus vannamei
TGTCAAAAATCAATATTTTGAGGAATTAGAATGCTTATTTTTGTATTTTTGCCACCAAGTAGCTTACAAATAGCAAGCTTCTTCCTGTAAATTTATTAAGCGTCGTTCGTTTGTTACTATTTTCTTTATTTAGCATTCCGAGGGGCATTTTACTCTGGAAATCCCGTACCCTACCTGGAATCCGAAATAAAACCGGAAATCCATAAGAAACTCTTAGGAAATCCGGCAATCCTCAAGAAATTCGTGTCCGAAAAATCTCGCAAATGTTCCATTCGCAACACTATTTTACAAAATCTTGGTAATAGTACTAAAAAAAGTGTCGTAAACTTCGACAAACACCTTTTCCCGAGTTACCATGGTATTCGATTAATAACACAACCTCGATCGGACGCAGAATTAAATGCAGAAAATCATTAGAAAATACTCACTTGATTTAATAGTAACTAATGATTAATGTCAGATTTTAGAAGAAATTAACCAATCTGTGCACCCTATCGAACAAGCTTAAGGTCTAGAATTGCAAGTGTCACAATTATATATATATATATATATATATATAATATATATATATATATATATATATATATATATATATATATATATATATATATATATATATATATATCTGGGTAGCGTTAAAACAATAACGAAGAATTTTGTATATAGATAAATAAGAACGATATGCCTATCATATAGAGTATTTTATTTTATTTATGTTCTGATCATATATCGTTAGTTTCATCCTAAATCTTTCAAGATCACTCTAGATAGCTGACGCATAGCAACTATCACCCTTCACCCCTCCTTTGATATACTTTCCTATAGTGCTATATGACCTTAGATGTCTAGCACATTTATTTTTGCTTTTTAACCATTAACCATTCATCCTTAAGCAAAATGTTTTGAACATACACCCCCCCCCAAAAAAAAAAAAAAAAGTTTGCCAAATGATCCGGATCACCACCAAAATTTAATGGAATATAAGTTAGACTGAGACACACTCCAGGTAAAAAAATCATTAGAATCTGTCCATAACTTTTTGAGTTGGAAAAAGAATCCTGGATCCGGATCATGATCCAGATCACCAATATGTTCGGTGCCACCCATAGGAGGGCTTACAATCTCTATACTGATCGTAGTGCCTTATATTACAGCTTTCAGGCCTTTATGAACTCGTCAGATCTATCAGTTCTTCATTATGAGAACTTTTTAAAATATGTGCAACCCTAGCAAGAGGCATCCCAAGATCTATATTTACAATATCTGCTACAAGTCTCTTTCGCCAATTTATCTCCATGGTCGTGCTTGCGTATGCCAACATGAGATGGTATCCATACAAATTGAATGTTGTAATTGCGCTCTCTTGCATAAGTTACGTTACGCTCAATGCAGTTCACAATTTCCTCATCACCATCTGTTTTGAATGAACTTAGGCCCGTACTTTTAAAACTACGGGCCTTAGTGTCCGAAGAGCGCTTTGAGAATCACAAAAATCTACTCCAGAGCCCGGAGACATTAAGTATTCTGTTGCAAGGGGTATACCTGCCAACTCCGTTTGAGTAGTGTTGCACTCTCATAGTAACTTGATGTTGCAGTAAACCATTTTTGTATACAGCGCAAGCACAACCAACTTTGTATCCAGACTGTACGGATCCGTCAGCGTAACACTCGTACACATCGCCCATAGATTCTAAGTGTTCCTTTACCGTCACCAAAGCAATTTGTTTCAACACGCAGTTAGGTACACTGTTTTTTGCGGTAGACATGTAAAGTGCACAATCAGTGATGAAGTTTTCCATGGGGGAATGGATCGAGCTTTTGGTATCTTACTTATGGGGACGTTAAGCTTGGTAATGTTCATGCAGATTTTGTGTACCAGAGAGTGCTCGTGTGTCTGATTAGGCTCGTCTGCTTGCGCGATTTCATGTTGCAGCTGTTTTTTTTGGAAATATGTGAGATACTAGGGTTCCCTCAGAGCTCTGAACCCAAAGTGTAAATATATATTATTCTATCAAAAATGGATGGTAAGTTTAGTTCTCGGGGCGCCGAGGATAATCCTCATAGCTTCATTTTGTACTATCTCCAAACTATTTATTTCTGAGTCCTTATACTGCAATAAGTGCAGTGCATGGTAGTCTACAACTGACCTTATAAAAGCCAAGTAAAACAATCTAGCGAGCTTAACATTGATGCCATGTCCCTTTGCGACAAGGACTTTCAACGGTTTCAATCTCTCCCAGAGCCTCTCCTTCAGAGAAGCGATCAGGTCTGCATCATTTACGTTCACCCCGAGATATTTATACTTATGACACATGTCAAGCTCCTGGTTTCCTATGTTCACGGGTGTTTAGTTTAGTTTAGTCCTTTATTTACCACCCTGGCTAACTGCACAGACGTGGGCAAGCTGTGGTACAATTGATGCATGGTCAAATTATTATGTAATAGTATTTCAGTGGAAATTAGTTTTAGTTTAGTCCTTTATTTACCACCCTGGCTAACT
>NW_020871183.1:112192-138556 GCF_003789085.1 Penaeus vannamei
AAACATTGCACTGAAATTGTATACTGGGAGTACAGAGTGGAATTGAATTATTTGAACAAAAAGCCTACAGTAAAAATGGTTTAAAGCGTTACGTTACTGCGTTGGTGGATAATTCGCAAGGCCTATAAAATCTGCACAAGATAGCTATTTATGCCGCGAATAATTCCTTTCGTGGGAGACTTGAGTTTCAGTCAGTGGCACGCAGGTACACATGTATACGCACACACGCACACGCACACGCACATGCACATGCACATGCATATGCATTTGCACACGCACACGCATGTATGTGTGTATGTATGTATGTATGTATGTATGTATGTATGTATGTATGTATGTATGTATGTATGTATGTATGTATGTATGTATGTATGTATGTATGTATGCATGCATGTATGCATATACGCATGTATATGTATGCATACGCATACATGCATGTATGTATGCACGTATATATGCGTGTATATATATGTATATATGTGTGGGTATGTACATAATTATATATGTATATTTGTACATATATATATATGTGTGTGTGTATTTATATGTGTATATGTATATATATATATATAGAAATAGAAATATAGATATATGTAATTATATATAAATGTATAATATATTCATATATATACATGTGTGTGTATTAGTGTGTATGTGTATGTGTGTGTGTGTGTTTATACACATATAAACATATACATGTATGTATATATATATATATTATATATATATATATATATATATATATATATATATGTGTGTGTGTGTGTGTGTGTGTGTGTGTGTGTGTGTGTGTGTGTGTGTGTGTGTGTGTGTGTACATATATATGTACACACACACACACACACACACACACACACACACACACACACACACATACACATATATGTGTCTGCATGTGTACATGTTTTGGAAATTGATATGAGTTTTCTTTTTTCATGTACTGATATATCCTAATATCGTTGTAAAGTTATTGATTCATTTGACGAACCGCTATGCATTATCGTTTATGCTGTTGCCGAAATCAAATTGTAAGATTAGCTTCTTAGTATCGCATAACCTGCTTAAGGATTTTGATTATTAATTTAATGAAATCACACAATTGTAGATATAGCATGAAATGGAACGTAGTAATTCAGAAAATATTAGTTCGATGAAATTAGATTTCATCTGGATTGATTCTTTAGTTTACACTCTTTATTCTGCCAGTCTCTGATTTAATAATTTGTAATTTCCTATTTCAATGTTGGTAAAATACACCACTTTTTTGTGCCATGCTTCATGTTTTATTGGGAGAAGACGAAACGGGAAATACTCATATATACGTTTATTATTGTGTTAGTGAATTATAAAAAAATATGCAAAAGATTACTCCTCTCTCTCCGCCTCGAAGACAGCCTCCTCCTCGCGAAGGGCGTCTCGGACCTGCGACCGCCAAACCGCCTGGTCTTCCGCACTTCCTTCCTGCCAAAGACAACTTCTTTCAATACTGTACTAGTTATTCCAATATTTGGTGTACACGTGGTAATGTTATTTCCACCACATAATACACTGGTTGATGCTGTAGGATTTGGAGAATCACTGGACGTAGGTTTGAACTCCGGTGAACTTTGCAAAAGGTCAGAGTTTGAAGACGATAACCTGTCACTCAGTTCCATGTGTGCAGAAACAAGACTTATATTATAATTCATAACATGTGATTCCATGGGCAGATGAGGTCATGCGGTTTAAAGATTATTGACAATCATTAGTATTTTGAGAACTGGAATGTTTATGTTAGTATTTTTCGGCTCTTAGGAGTTATTAAAGGGTCCACTTAAGATAAATATACGCTTATACAATGAGTTATCATACAACGTTCCTCAAGGATATTTATTAGGCGCCACTCACCTCGTAAAGCATTCGTTTTTTTTGTAAACATTCGTTGTCTGATAAAAGGCTCGAAAACATATGATGAATTTAGAAATTATATTATTGATGTTTGAGAAACCTTAATCTTGAGAGAGAATAAGGTACTGAAATCCTAATAAATCAGGGAGAAAGAACTCTGTCAAACTGGACATGTTCAATCTGTAATGGCGACGTGAACCTGTCAATTTGCATGCTTAAACCTAACACATTTTGCATTTATTTGCAGTTTGCTTGTTTTCTTGTGGTAGAATACAGGTTTTCTGTTATTAGGGGGCCATCAGTGAGTTTAACTTGATGTGAGACTCTGTGGTAACTGTATATGTCATTTTACCGGCAGCACAAGATGGCTATTCATGTCGCGTGGCTTTCTTTTCGTGTGGCAGTGTGCTGTCAGCGGCACACTGGCGGCATTCTCCCGGGTCGTGCGTATGGGCCAGCCATGCTCTAGTGCAGTGCCAAAAGCTGTGGCAGCGGTGGGATTCGAACCCACGCCTCCGAAGAGACTGGTGCCTTAAACCAGCGCCTTAGACCGCTCGGCCACGCTACCTGTATTAATGAATAGTATTTCTCATAATCATAAAGGTAGATAAGACATAAAGCGCTTTGTAAATTTGTGAATCATTTTATCACATGTACGCTCACTTCTTAGTCTATGCAGATCTTTGATGTTATTCCTATAGTGACAAATACTCCAAATGATTCATTAGTATTACAGTTAATTATGTTGAGAGGGAAATTCAATTCTATTAGCAAAAAGTACATAGTAAACAGTCTGACTTTTCAGGCATATCCGGTTAACTTTCTTTCGGTTAAAAGAATAGTTTCGCTCATACAATCCATTTGCGTTGTTTTGTGCAAGTCCGGCAGCTGGATTCCAGGAACTCTTGAGTCTTGTGTGTATATGTGTTTATATGTATATGTATATATACATATGCAATATATATGTGCATATATATGGAAATCGTAATCAGTCATTTGATATTGTGACGAAAGAGGATAAGATCTGATTTTTATTGATTTGTGGAATTGATCAGATCATTATTGAGAATATTTACGTAGATCTTAGAAGACCTGACATCATGAATTGTAGGGCAGATGAGGCTATGCAGAGAGAGATCATCATTGTGTTTTGAGGCATTGGGTCTAGATACCATAGATTTATGTACGTCTATGTAAGCGTACTTGCACATATATTATAGGTATACATGTCTATATGTGTGCACATATATACATATTCATGTACACACACACACACACACACACACACACACACACACACACACACACACACATATAATATATATATATATATATATATATATATATATATATATATATATATATATATATATATGAACACAAACGGAGCAACGTACACAAAGATGCTTTTTGTGGCTGTTTTCCTGTTATATATATATATATATATATATATATAATATATATATATATATATATATATATATATATTATATATAAAGTGTGTATAATACGTACACATAAACGCACACACACATACATATGTGTGTGTGTGTGTGTGTTTTGGTAACATAAATAATTTCACATTAGACGTTACATTAACAGTATACACTAAGAGTTATATGAAATTCGTGCAATTGTAAATAAACGTGAAATGGGATGCAGACTCAGTCATTTAGGAGAGTTCTAAGAAACTAAGTCTCATATTGGGAATAGCACCTAAAATTTATTTGTTAATTACACGCCGTCTTTGATTTTAATTTTATTCATTTGCATTTTCCTTTTTCTATGCAGGTGGAATAGACAGCTTCTATATGGCATGTTTCATGTGTTATTGGAAAAGGACGAAATGGAAAATACTAATATATATATATATATATATATATATATATATATATATATATATATACGCTTATTATTGATGTTATAGTAAATTATAAAGATAAGCAAAAGATTACGCCTCTCTCTCCGCCTCGAAGACCAGCCTTCTCCTCGCGAAGGGCGTCTCGGACCTGCGACCGCCAAACCGCCTGGTCTTCCGCACTTCCTTCCTCCGACAGGCCACTTCTTTCAACACCGTGTTGTTATTCCGATGTGTGGTGTATACATAGTAATATTTCCATCACGTAACATATTGGTTGAGGTGGAAGAATCAGAGAATCACCAGAAGTAGATTTGGACTCGGGTGAACTTTGCAAAAGGTCAAAGTTTGAAGACGATAACCTGTCGCTCAGTTCCATGTGTGGAGAAACAAAGTGCAGAAAACTTGTTGAAGTGTTCATCGTGATCAGGCTTGTCATAGTGTAATGAGATGTGGAAAGATCTGATTTATATTATAGTTCTTAACATGTGATTCTATGGGCAGCTGAGGTCATGCGGTTTAAAGGTCTTTAAATATTGGTAGGTCCTTTGGGAATTGGGAAGTTTATGTTAAGATTCGATGGGCAGATGAGGTCGCGCGGTTTCGAGATTACAAATATCATTAGTAGGTATTTTGAAAATAGGGATGTTTATGTTGGGATTTTTCGGTTCTTAGGAAATATTAATACGATTCCTCTTGTAATTGAGAGCTCGATGAACTAGACATTATATATCCAAGTACTTTTGTAAAATGTCAAATCCGTTTTTAATCATCGGCCGATCTGAAGTCAAAGTCATTTAGCCTAGTTACTAGAAGTCCTGTTCATAATCCTATGAACACCCAGTAGTAGAACCCGAGGCCGTCATGCAAACTACCACGTCTCTACCAGTTTTGTTTAAATAGGTTGATTATTTAGTAATGGAAAAATGGAAATCGTCATGTTTATTATTGTAGATTGTATACATGAGCCATAGAAATATTTCACAATATTACTCCTCTCTCCGCCTCAATGATTTCATTTGTAAAAATCATTAGTATATATTTTATTGATTTTTAAATGTAGAAAACATTTAAGATACGCATGAACATGAAGTCATTTATCCTAGATGCTGTAGATTTCTCTATGTCTATATATTAGTGTACACACACACATTCATATGCGTATATTATTATTATATGTGTGTGTGTGTGTGTGTGTGTGTGTGTGTGTGTGTGTGTGTGTGTGTGTGTGTGTTGTGTGTGTGTGTGTGTGTGTGTGTGTGTGTGTGTGTATGTGTATGTGTGTGTGTTTGTACATATATAGATATATATATATGGTATATATATATATATATATATATATATATATATATATATATTAATGTATGTATGTATGTATATGTATATATATTATATATATATATATATATATATATATTGTATGTATATATATTATGTATATATATATATATATTATATATATATATATATTTACACATATACGTGTATACATATACATATATACATGTATATTAACGCAAACACATTAACACAAAGATGAATAGGAAAAGAGACAATAAGAAATGGCATTAAATGTTAACGTTTCCAAGTCAAGAATTTTCTCATTAGAAGTTAGGGATCTCTTGACGAGTTCGAAGCGTTTTGATTTAATTTGATTTCTATTCATATGTATAATATATGTGTATGTGTGTGTATGTAATGTGAACATGTACATAGGGTATATATATGTATGTATGTGTGTATATATATGTATGTATGTGTGTGCATATGTGTGTATATGTATGTGTGTATATATATATGTGTGTGTATATATGTGTGTATATATATATATATTATATTATATATATATATATATATATATATATATATATATATATGGTGTGTATGTGTGTGTGTGTGTGTGTGTGTGTGTGTGTGTGTGTTATATATATGTATATATATGTATGTCCGTGTGTTTTTTTGTGATCCTTTGTTTTAATCGTATTCATTTGCGATTTCTCTTTTAATGCAGGTGGAATACACCGCTTTTTTTATGTCATGTTTTATTGGGAGAAGACGAAACGGGAAATATTCATATATACGTTTATTATTGTTGTGATAAAGAATTATAAGAATATGAAAAAGATTACTCCTCTCTCTCCGCCTCAAAGACCAGCCTCCTCCTCGCGAAGGGCGTCTCGGACCTGCGACCGCCAAACCGCCTGGTCTTCCGCACTTCCTTCCTCCGACAGGCCACTTCTTTCAACACCGTGCTTGTTATTCCAATATGTGGTGTACACATTGTAATATTTCCATCACATATATTGATTGACGTTGTAAGAATCAGAGAATCACCAGAAGTAGATTTGGACTCGCTCAGTTCCATGTGTGGGGAAACAAGGTGCAGAAAACTAGCTGGAGTGTTCATCGTCATTAGGTCTCTGATAGTGTAATGAGATGCAGAAAGATCTGACTTATATTATAGTTCATGACATGTGATTCAATGGGCAGATGAGGTCATGGGGTTTAAAGGTCTATAAATATTAGTAGGTACTTTGAGAATTGGGATGTTAATGTTAAGATTTGATGGTCCGATAAGGTCGCGCGGAACTGTGATTACAAATATCATTAGTAGGTATTTTGAGGATTGGGATGTTTATGTTTAGGATATTTCGGCTCCTAGGAAATATTAATAGGAGTTCTCCCTGTTACTGAGATGCTAAAAATCTCAATAGAAAATATACGCTTATACAATGTGTTATTTTACATGGATATTTATTATATCATTCGCCACGAAAAGCATTCCAATATTTTGTAAACTTTTGTTATTTGATAAGAAGGATAGGGAAAACATACGATGAATCCAGAAATCGTAGAATTGGTCTTTGAGAAATCTGAACCTTAAGGGAATAAGATCCTGAAATCCCAGCAAACCAGGAAGCAAGAGCTCGATCAACTAGACTTTATGTTCTTGCTGTAATGCCGAAGTGAACTTGTAAGCTGAACGCTTTAGCCTACTGTAGTTTTTTATTTTAGTTATATTTATTTGCAATTTCGTCGTTTTGATAAAGGTAGAACATGCTTTCTAAACCATTAGTGGGGACCGTCAGTGAGATAAACTTGATGCTGTAGTTTCTGTTTATGAACTGTTTTATTGTTATTCTTGTAAGTAACTGGCAGTGCATTTAAAGGCACCGTCAGTACTTCCAAGCATTACAGCTTTCTACTTTAAGACTTGGGCAATTAAGATTTGCGAAGGTGGCGTCTTCCTGTCTTATTATGGCCGGACACTGCTCCAGTGTAGTGCCAAAATCCTTGGCAGCGGTGGGATTCGAACCCACGCCTCCGAAGAGACTGGTGCCTTAAACCAGCTCGGCCACGCTACCTATAAACCATATTGAGATTTCCGATAGTAATTAAGACAAAATAAATAAACAATAAAGCGTTTGTGATGCAATGATTTTATCGCATCAGTCATTGGTCTTCACAGATACTCGATAACGTTACTATGGTGACATGTTTATCTCCAAATTGTTTATCAGTTAATTAGAGTTAGAATTAAGTTTTTTTATCAGCATCATGCTTATTTCCAGGGATGTTCAGGTCTTCCAGATAAAAGAAAAGTTTCGCTCATGCAATCCATTCGCTCTGTTTCGTGAGTTTAAGTCCGGCATCTTCAATCCAGGAATGTTTGGCATGTTTGAAATGATTTAATTTCATTTTTTATCATGATTGTTTCCCATTCATCTTTATGTACATGTTACTGTGATTTTGATTATGTGTATGTATAAACGTAAGCATATATGTAAACGCCCGCGTGTTTTGGGAAGTGGTATAAATTATATATATCCAAGTACTTTATGTCATGTCCGTTTTGAATCATCAGCCGATCTCAAAAGTTATATAGCCTAGTTACTAGAAGTCCTGTTTATAATCCTATGAAAACCGGTGTTGAGGCCATCATGCAAAATACCACAAGTCTACCTGGTTGTCAATCAAGACGGTCCAGGGAATCTGGAAGGAATTGCATGCCATCGAGGAGACGTTTTATTTTTTAATAGGTTCATTTTTTAGTAATGGCAAAATGGAAATCGTCATGTTTATTATTGTAAATCGCATATACAATATTCTCTCTTTCTCCACCTCAAGCACCAACCTTCCCCTTGCGTTGGAAGTCCCAGACCTACCAAAGCGTGGAAGGCCACCGCCTCCACCACAGTGGTAGTCCTTCCAGGGTTTGGTGTGCACAAAGTAAGGTTATTGTCATAACGCTGAGTGTTTGTTGTCGCGGATGGAACTAGAGAATCTTTAGTAAATATGAATTCTGTGTAGGATGAAGCTGGGAGAAGAAGTCTGGAGAGGATAATCGCTCACTCAATTCCATGCGCAGAGAGACACGTGCCGGGGAAGGTGAAGTTGCCGTCGTGATCAGTCCTTTGATAGCGTGGCGAAATCGGAGAAGATCCTGGGCTGACTTCTATTAACACGCGGAATGCATCAGGTCTTCCGGTTTCAAATGATGTTAATATTAACAGAAGACGTAACTTTACTTATGATTTGTTGGGAAATGTTCGAAGAGATGATTTCATTTGCAAAAATAATTGTTGAATATTGATTGTATAAAACATTTAAGATATGAAAGAACATAAAGTCATTTATCCTAGATTCTGTAGATTTCTTTGTCTATATGTGCGTATACGCGCGTGCGCAAACACATTCACACACACACACACACACATATATGTGTGTGTGTGTGTGCATGTATATAGAGATGTATGTATATATGTGTACATGTAGTGTATTTCTCAGCTTTGATTATTATATCTATCTGCCCGATCCTTTCCCTTCCCCGAATCATGCACAAACGAAAGCAAGCGCTGCCACCAACAGATTAAGGATGTCTGTAGCCATAGTATCACTGTTTGAATAGTAAGAGACATGTTTATCAAGAATGAATGAAATGATAGAAAGCTACGTGTGTGTGTAGTGTTCGTGCATGTGTTCGGGACTTTGGTAGCGTGGTAATGCCTGGGAGACGTGTGCGAGTCTCGTTCGCATAGCAGGCTGAACGAAAATGTCCGTGGGAAGCAATAAACTGATGTGAATTTTATAATAAGTAATTTTCACGAAATAAACAAAGTCCACGGGTGGGCAACATTTAGGCGTACTGCGCGACCTTGAGATTGCCTGCGGCGGTGTCACGTTTTCTATTCATTCATTTATTTTCGTCACCCCTATGACACCTATGTTTACGGTCTCCTTTCCTTTACAAAAGTCTATTTCTCCTTTAGTGTAAAAATGCTTCACCATCCCCGATTGTTTGGCTATTTTCACCCTTAACGTACGTTTTCTTATTTATAAGAACCTTTACTATTATTTCTCAATATGTTTGCAATATCACTAGCATTTGAGAGAAAAGTAAGTGTCACATAACAGTTACAATTTTATTGGCTTAAAACACTGAATAACACATGAACTGATGTTCTGTGGATCATAAAATATACACAAGAAAAGAATAACTAAACGAGAAAACATCGAGTTTTACATAGAATAAGAGGCTCCATTATAAAAAGATAAGACGCACTCAGGAGACAGATTACCTTAATTATATCATGTGCAGATTCCCCTTGACCCAAAACACGACACTGTCATGACCCTAAAACAAGTGCAACTTCTCAGGGCTGATGTGAGAGTGCTCCCCTGGAGTCGCCGAGTCCAGGTAGGACAGCGTAAATGAGTGCTTTCCAAAACCTCTACTCGCTGCGCTCTCTCGTCTCTCTCTCTGTGTCTGTGTCTCTCCCTGTCTCGCGCGCGCTCGAGCAAGGGTCACCAACTCCCCTTCTTACCCCCAGGGAATGGTTTGTTTGCTTAAAAATAAGTTAGTAAAGATCTCACTAACAATAATAAATAATGAAATAATAAAATGATAAGAAATGATATTTTAAAATTACCCGTATTCTAAAAATACTTTCTTTTTAAGAACCATCTTCCCTGCTGATTCGTGGCATTTTAATGTTTAGTTTTTAGGGACGTCTTAGATTAATATATAATTTCCATAAAATGAACAATGATTTAAAAGATTTCCTTGTTTTAAAAAATAACTTTGAAATGATTGAAATAAAATAAAACACACGGTGTATTTGTATGTTGTCCCGATGTTGTCTCCTGAAACATGGAGGATAGACTTTCGTATTCCCGGCCACTTAAGGCAAGGATCTTGGGTCGCAGCTGTGGCAGGAGTGACCCGCTGTTGCGTCTAAATGCGGGTCACTACATCCACACACACACACACACATGTTGTTTATATGTTGTGTGCGTGTATGTGTACATATATATTTGTAAAGATATGCATACAGTATATGTATATATATGTGTGTGTGTGTGCGTGTTTGCGTATGTCTAGGTTTATTTGATTTTAATGGTATTCATTTGCAATTTCCCTTTTAATACAGGTGGAAGACACCGCTACTTTAAATGTTTTATTGGAAGAAGACGAAACAGGAAATACTGATATACACGTTTATTATTGTTGTGATAGTATATAAAGATATGCAAAAGATTACTCCTCTCTCTCCGCCTCAAAGACCAGCCTCCTCCTCGCGAAGGGCGTCTCGGACCTGCGACCGCCAAACCGCCTGGTCTTCCGCACTTCCTTCCTCCGACAGGCCACTTCTTTCAACACCGTGCTTGTTATTCCGATATGTGGTGTACACGTAGTAATATTTCCATCACATAACATATTGGTTGACGTTGCAAGAATCAGAGAATCACCAGAAGTAGATTTGGACTCGGGTGAACTTTGCAAAAGGTCAAAGTTTGAAGACGATAACCTGTCGCTCAGTTCCATGTGTGGAGAAACAAAGTGCAGAAAACTTGTTGAAGTGTTCATCGTGATCAGGCTTGTCATAGTGTAATGAGATGTGGAAAGATCTGACTTATATTATAGTTCTTAACATATGATTCTATGGGCAGATGAGGTCATGCGATTAAAAGGTCTATAAATATTAGTAGGTATTTTGGGAATGGGGAAGTTTGTTAGGATTTGATGGGCAGATGAGGTCGCGCGGTTTTGAGATTACAGATATCATTAGTAGGTATTTTTCGGCTCTCAGGAAATATTGATATGATTTCTCCTTGTTATTGAGATACTAAGATTTTCAAGAGAAAATACACTAATGCGTTATTATTCAGCGTTCTCAAGGATTTATTAAGCGCATTCGCCACGTAAGGGATTCCGATATTTTGTAAAGTTTTGTTATCTAATAAGAAAAATAACATGATGAATCCAGAAATTATGGTGTTTATCTTTGATAAATCTGAACCTTGAGAGACGAAGACAGTAAAATCCCAAGAAATCAAGAGCTCGATCAACTTTTCTTCGTGCTGTAATGCCGAAGTGAACTTATCAATTTGAACGCTTTAGTCTACCATAGTCTTTTATTTTATTTGTTCTTACCTGCAATTTGAGTGTTTTCATACAGCAATTTTATTGTTTTAATATATAAGAGAGATTCTCTAAACTATAAGAGGGGACCGTAAATGAGATGAACTCTTTGATGTAGTTTTTGTTTATGAACTGATGCATTGTTGATGTTATTTTTGTAGATAATTCGCAATGCCTTTAAAGGCATCACAATATAGCTATTCATGCCCCGAAGCATTCCTTTCGCACTTGAGCTTCTGTCAGCTGGACACAGGTAGTCAGTTCTAAGCTCTCTGTATCTTGGCTGGGCCAGTTGAGTGAGATTTGCGAAGGCGGCGTCCTCGAACTCTTGCTCATGGACCGACCACGAGTCCAGTGCAGTGCCAAAATTCTTGGCAGCGGTGGGATTCGAACCCACGCCTCCGAAGAGACTGGTGCCTTAAACCAGCGCCTTAGACCGCTCGGCCACGCTACCTTCAAAACCAGAGGAATATCTCTATATTAAAAAGATAAAGACAAAGTGCTTCGTAAAATTGTGATACCGCGCGGTATCCGTAGATACTAGATAACATTGTTATACATGGTGACATATTATCTCCTAATTGTTTATCAATTAGAGTAAAAACTAAAGTCTGCATTATTCATACTGTCTATTTTTCAGGTGTTCGGTTTAATTTCTTCCAGCTTAAAGAATAGTTTTGTTCATGCAGTTCCATTTCGAAACGGTTGGATTTCATTTCTTATTGTGATTGTTTTCCTTTCACCTTTGCGTACATGCTACTGTGTTTGTGATTGAGTCCATATGTATGTATGCACAAATGTATGCATATATGTGCGCACGCGTTTTGTTATTTCGTTTGTCACTACATTTGTAAAATCATTTTATATCAAATCCGTTCTTATAACAGCCGATTCAAAAGTTATTTAGCCAAGTTCATAGTCCAGGTGCCGTATTATCCATTCTTCAGTCATTTATTAGTAGTACAATTCACTGTATATGCAGAGACACACGCGGACAAGTGTGATTGACGAACAAGTACCATCCAGCAGCCGAAGATGATCGTCCCGGGCGATCCGACCTTAATAACCGTTAGGTCCGATTCTAACATGGAAAAAGAAAAAAAACATACACTGGGTGTCGCCCCCTACTTTTACTCTTTTAACTTCCATTTTCATCACTACCTTCACCACCCTCTCCTCTCTTCACTTCTTTACTTCATTTTCTGCTGGATTGGTTGGCCCGAGCCTCTATGAGAGCGCGCAAAAGACCATGTCTTTGCAGGCCGATTCCATTTTGCCTGTCCCTGTACCTGTGCTGGACACAGGTACAGTCAGTTCCAAACTCTTTGTATCTTGGCTAGGCCAGTTGAGTGAGATTTGCGAAGGCGGCGTCCTCCCAACTCTTGCTCATGGGCCGGACACTGCTCCAGTGCAGTGCCAAAATGTTTGGCAGCGGTGGGATTCGAACCCACGCCTCCGAAGAGACTGGTGCCTTAAACCAGCGCCTTAGACCGCTCGGCCACGCTACCTGTGAAGCAATGATATTCTCTAAGAAAAATAGATAAAAATAAAGCGCTTCGTAAAATTGTGATACAATGCTTTTATCGCATCACTCATTGGCCTTCGCAGATACTCGATAACATTGTTATGGATGATGGCAGGTTTATCTCTAAATTGTTTATCAGTTGATTACTAAGAACTAAAGTCTGCATTAAACAGCCTGTTCAATTTCAGGTATGTTCAGGTTTAATTTCTTGCAGATTAAAGAATAGTTTCGTTCATGCAATACAATCGCTTTATTTGGTGTTTAGTCCGGCAGCTCGATTTCGAAACGGTTTGATTTCATTTCTTATTGTGATTGTTTTCCCTTTCACCTTTGCGTACATGCTATTGTGTTTGTGTTTGAGCTCATATGCATGTATGCACAAATGTATGCACATGTGTGCGCGCATTTTGTTATGTAAATTTCAGTTTATAAACACTATTTTGTATATGTCACTACTTTTGTAAAAATCACTCAAAAGTTTTTTAGCCCAGTTACTTTAAGTCCCGTTCATAATCCAGGTGCCGTATTATCCAATCCTAAGTCATTTATTAGTGTATCTGTCTGCAGGGACACACGCGAATAAGTGTGATTGACGAACAGGTACGTGTCGGCCGTCCAGCAGCCGAAGATAATCTACCCGGGCGATCCGTTCCCTAATAACCGCAAGAAGTGTCACTTGGCCGATCCTAACATATAACACACACAAAAAGAAAGAAAAATACAAGGGCTGTCATCGCCCCTACTTTTAATCTTCATCTTACATTTCCATCACTACCTTCTCCACCCTTTCCCTCTCTTCACTTCTTTACTTCATATTTTGATGGATTGGTTAGCCCGAGCCTCTATCAGGGCGAGCAGAATGCCATGTTTTGCGGGCCGATTTGATTTTGCCTGTCTCGACGATCCTTGATATCTGGAAGGAATTAGAGCTAAACATCTGAATTTCATCTCTCTCCTATTAATCGTACTTCCAATAAATAAGGCTAATATTGTCACTCTAACAGCATTGTGCAGTATCTGCTAAGACCAATGATAGTATGCAGTAAAATAATTGTGTCACAATTAACGAAGCGCTTCATTTTTATAACAGTGCATTGTGAACAATATAGAGTGGATTTTTAATTACACTGATTGCATCGAGGTGACTCGTTCTGTCTAATAATAGAATCTCTTTAGGTCCTTGTTTTAGAAAAGGGAACTAAAGAATGAAGAGCTGGATTTCTGCATGAGGTGAAGCTGGTAAAAGCCTGGCGAGGAAATCAACTCTGTGTGTGTGTGTGTGTATGTTTACGTATATTTGATTCTCTGTTATCATTATATTCATTTGCAATTTCCCTTTTAATGCATTGCTTCTTTAAGCATGTTTATTGGGAGAAGACGAAACAGGAAATACTGATATATACGTTTATTTTTGTTGTGGTAATAAATAAAAATATGCAAAAGATTACTCCTCTCTCTCCGCCTCAAAGACCAGCCTCCTCCTCGCGAAGGGCGTCTCGGACCTGCGACCGCCAAACCGTCTGGTCTTCCGCACTTCCTTCCTCCGACAGGCCACTTCTTTCAACACCGTGCTGGTTATTCCAATATAAGGTGTACACATAGTAATATTTCCATCACGTAACATATTGGTTGAGGTCGGAAGAATCAGAGAATCACCAGAAGTAGATTTGGACTCGGGTGAACTTTGCAAAAGGTCAAAGTTTGAAGACGATAACGTGTCGCTCAGTTCCATGTGTGGAGAAACAAGGTGCAGAAAACTTGAAGTGTTCATCGTGATCAGGTCTTTGATAGTATGATGAGATGTGGCAAGATCTGACTTATATTATAGTTCTTAACATGTGATTCTATGGGCAGCTGAGGTCATGCGGTTTAAAGGTCTTTAAATATTGGTAGGTCCTTTGGGAATTGGGAAGTTTATGTTAAGATTCGATGGGCAGATAAGGTCGCGCGGTTTCGAGATTACAAATATCATTAGTAGGTATTTTGAAAATAGGGATGTTTATGTTGGGATTTTTCGGTTCTTAGGAAACTTTAATAAGATTCCTCTTGTTATTGAGAGCTCGATGAACTAGACATTATATATCCAAGTACTTTTGTAAAATGTCAAATCCGTTTTTAATCATCGGCCGATCTGAAAAGTCATTTAGCCTAGTTATTAAAAGTCCTGTTCATAATCCTATGAACACCCAGTAGTAGAACCCGAGGCCGTCATGCAAGTACCACGTCTCTACTAGTTTTGTTTAAATAGGTTGATTATTTAGTAATGGAAAAATGGAAATCGTCTAGTTTATTTTTGTAGATCGTATACATAGACCATAGAAATATTTCACATTACTCCTCTCTCCGCCTCAATGATTTCATTAGTAAAAATCATTAGTATATATTTTATTGATTTTTAAATGTAGAAAACATTTAAGATTCGCATAAACATGAAGTCATTTATCCTAGATGCTGTAGATTTCTCTGTCTATATATTAGTGTACACACACATTCATATGCGTATATTATTATTATTATATATGTGTGTGTATATGTGTTGTGTGTGTGTGTGTGTGTGTGTGTGTGTGTGTGTGTGTGTGTGTGTGTGTGTGTGTGTGTGTGTGTGTGTGTGTGTGTATGTGTGTGTGTTTGTACATATATAGAGATATAAGTATATGGTGTATATATATATATATATATATATATATATATATATATATATATATATATATATAATATATACATATACACATACATATATATATATATATATATATATATATATATATATATATATATATATATATATATATATATTATATATATAACACATATACGTGTATACCTATACATATATACATGTATATTAACGCAAACACATTAACACAAAGATGAATAGGAAAAGAGGCACAATAAGAAATGGCATTAAATGTTAACGTTTCCAAGTCAAGAATTTTCTCATTAGAAGTTAGGGATCTCTTGACGAGTTCGAAACATTTTGATTTAATTTGATTTCTATTCATATGTAATATATATGTGTATGTGTGTGTATGTAATGTGAACATGTATACATACCATGTATACATAGGGTATATATATGTATGTATGTGTGTGTATTAATGTATGTATACATAGGGTAATATGTATGTATGTGTGTGTATGTAATGTGAACATGTATACATAGGGTATATATATGTATGTATGTGTGTGTATGTAATGTGAACATGTATACATAGGGTATATATATGTATGTATGTGTGTATGTAATGTGAACATGTATATATATACATGTATACATAGGGTATATATATGTATGTATGTGTGTATATATATGTATGTATCTATGTGTGTATATATATGTGTGTGTATATGTATGTGTGCATATGTATGTGTGTATATGTATGTGTGCATATGTATGTGTACATATGTATATGTATGTGTATATAATATATATGTATATATTTATATGTGTGCATATGTACATATGTATGTGTGTATATGTATATGTGTATATATGTGTGTGTTATATATATATGTATATATTTATATGTGTGCATATGTATGTGTAATATGTATGTGTGTATATGTATGTGTGTATATATGTATATATATATATATATATATATATATATATATATATATGTATGTGTATGTGTATGTGTATGTGTATGTGTATGTGTATGTGTATGTGTATGTGTATATGTGTATGTGTATCTGTGTGTGTATTATATGTATATGTATATATATGTATGTCCGTGTGTTTTTTGTGATCCTTTGTTTTTAATCGTATTCATTTGCGATTTCTCTTTTTAATGCAGGTGGAATACACAGCTTTTTTATATGTTTTATTGGGAGAAGACGAAACGGGAAATATTCATATATACGTTTATTATTGTTGTTATAAAGAATTATAAGAATATGAAAAAAGATTATTCTCTCTCCGCCTCAAAGACCAGCCTCCTCCTCGCGAAGGGCGTCTCGGACCTGCGACCGCCAAACCGTCTGGTCTTCCGCACTTCCTTCCTCCGACAGGCCACTTCTTTCAACACCGTGCTTGTTATTCCAATATAAGGTGTACACATTGTAATATTTCCATCACATATATTGATTGACGTTGTAAGAATCAGAGAATCACCAGAAGTAGATTTGTACTCGCTCAGTTCCATGTGTGGGGAAACAAGGTGCAGAAAACTAGCTGGAGTGTTCATCGTCATTAGGTCTCTGATTTTGTAATGAGATGCAGAAAGATCTGACTTATATTATAGTTCATAACATGTGATTCAACGGGCAGATGAGGTCATGGGGTTTAAAGGTCTATAAATATTAGTAGGTACTTTGAGAATTGAGATGTTAATGTTAAGATTTGATGGCAGATTAGGTCGCGCGGTACTGAGATTACAAATATCATTAGTAGGTATTTTGAGAATTGGGATGTTTATGTTAGGATATTTCGGCTCCTAGGAAATATTAATAGGAGTTCTCCCTGTTACTGAGATGCTAAAAATCTCAATAGAAAATATACGCTTATACAATGTGTTATTTTACATGGATATTTATTGTATCATTCGCCACGAAAAGTATTCCAATATTTTGTAAACTTTTGTTATTTGATGAGAAGGATAGGGAAAACATACGATAAATCCAGAAATCATAGAATTGGTCTTTGAGAAATCTGAACCTTAAGGGAATAAGATCCTGAAATCCCAGCAAACCAGGAAGCAAGAGCTCGATCAACTAGACTTTATGTTCTTGCTGTAATGATTGTAAGCTGAACGCTTTTGCCTACTGTAGTTTTTTATTTTAGTTATATTTAATTGCAATTTCGTCGTTTTGATAAAGGTAGAATATGCTTTCTAAACCATTAGTGGGGACCGTCAGTGAGATAAACTTGATGCTGTAGTTTCTGTTTATGAACTGTTTTATTGTTATTCTTGTAAGTAACTGGCAGTGCCTTTAAAGGCACCGTCAGTACTTCCAAGCTTTACAGCCTTCAATTTTAAGACTAGGGCAATTAAGATTTGCGAAGGTGGCGTCTTCCTGTCTTATTTATGAGCCGGACACTGCTCCAGTGTAGTGCCAAAGTCCTTGGCAGCGGTGGGATTCGAACCCACGCCTCCGAAGAGACTGGTGCCTTAAACCAGCGCCTTAGACCGCTCGGCCACGCTACCTATAAAACATACTGATATTTCCGATAGTAATTAAAACAAAATAAATAAACAATATAGCATTTGTGATGCAATGATTTTATCGCATCAGTCATTGGTCTTCACAGATACTCGATAACGTTACTATGGTGACAGGTTTATCTCCAAATTGCTTATCAGTTAATTAGAGTTAGAATGAAGTGATATTTTTTATCAGCATCAAACAGCCTGCTTATTCCCAGGGATGTTCAGGTCTTCCAGATAAAAGAAAAGTTTCACTCATGCAATCCATTCGCTCTGTTCCATGAGTTTAAGTCCGGCATCTGCAATCCAGGAATGCTTGACATGTTTGAAATGATTTAATTTCATCTTTTATCATGATTGTTTCCTATTCATATTTATGTACTTGTTACTGTGATTTTGATTATGTGTATGTATAAACGTAAGCATATATGTAAACGCCCGCGTGTTTTGGGAAGTGGTATAAATTATATATATCCAAGTACTTTATGTCAAGTCCGTTTTGAATCATCAGCCGATCTCAAAAGTTATATAGCCTAGTTACTAGAAGTCCTGTTTATAATCCTATGAAAACCGAGTTGTAGAGGCCATCATGCGAAATGTCACAAGTCTACCTGGTTGTCAATCAAGACGGTCCAGTGAATCTGGAAGGAATTGCATGCCATCGAGGAGACGTTTTATTTTTTAATAGGTTCATTTTTTAGTAAAGCGTTTGTGATGCAATGATTTTATCGCATCAGTCATTGGTCTTCACAGATACTCGATAACGTTACTATGGTGACATGTTTATCTCCAAATTGTTTATCAGTTAATTAGAGTTAGAATTAAGTTATTTTTTTATCAGCATCAAACGGCCTGCTTATTTCCAGGAATGTTCAGGTCTTCTAGATAAAAGAAAGTTTCGCTCATGCAATCCATTCGCTCTGTTTCGTGAGTTTAAGTCCGGCATCTGCAATCCAGGAATGCTTGACATGTTTGAAATGATTTAATTTCATTTTTGATCATGATTGTTTCCTATTCGTCTTAATGTACATTTTGATTATGTGTATGTATAAACGTAAGCATATATGTAAACGCCCGTGTGTTTTGGGAAGTGGTATAAATTATATATCAAGTACTTTATGTCAAGTCCGTTTTGAATCATCAGCCGATCTCAAAAGTTATATAGCCTAGTTACTAGAAGTCCTGTTTATAATCCTATGAAAACCGAGTTGTAGAGGCCATCATGCAAAAATACCTCAAGTCTACCTGGTTGTCAATCAAGACGGTCCAGGGAATCTGGAAGGAATTGCATGCCATCGAGGAGACGTTTTATTTTTTAATAGGTTCATTTTTTAGTAATGGCAAAATGGAAATCGTCATGTTTATTATTGTAAATCGCATATACAAATATCTCTCTTTCTCCACCTCAAGCACCACAGTGGTAGTCCTTCCAGGGTTTGGTGTGCACAAAGTAAGGTTATTGTCATAACGCTGAGTGTTTGTTGTCGCGGATGGAACTAGAGAATCTTTAGTAAAAATGAATTCTGTGTAGGATGAAGCTGGGAGAAGAAATCTGGAGAGGATAATCGCTCACTCAATTCCATGCGCAGAGAGACACGTGCCGGGGAAGGTGAAGTTGCCGTCGTGATCAGTCCTTTGATAGCGTGGCGAAATCGGAAAAGATCCTGGGCTGACTTCTATTAACACGCGGAATGCCTCAGGTCTTCCGGTTTCAAATGATGTTAATATTAACAGAAGACGTAACTTTACTTAAGATTTGTTGGGAAATGTTCGAAGAGATGATTTCATTTGCAAAAATAATTGTTGAATTTGACTGTATAAACCATTTAATATATGAAGGAACATTAAGTCATTTATCCTAGATTCTGTAGATTTTTGTCTATATGTGCGTATACGCGCGTGCGCACATCACACACACACACACACACACACACATATATATATATATATATATATATATATATATATATATATATATATATATATATTGTATATTGTGTATAGATACAGATATAGATATATGGTATGTATATATAGATACAGATATAGATATATGGTATGTATATATATATATATATATATATATATATATATATATATATATATATGTGTGTGTGTGTGTGTGTGTGTGTGTGTGTGTGTGTGTGTGTGTGTGTGAGTGTACATGTATATATAGAGATGTATGTATATATGTGTACATGTAGTGTATTTCTCAGCTTTGATTATTATATCTATCTGCCCGATCCTTTCCCTTCCCGAATCATGCACAAACGAAAGCAAGCGCTGCCACCAACAGATTAAGGATGTCTGTAGCCATAGTATCACTGAATAGTAAGAGACATGTTTATCAAGAATGAATGAAATGATAGAAAGCTACATGTGTGTGTAATGCTCGTGCATGTGTTCGGGACTTTGGTAGCGTGGTAATGCCTGGGAGACGTGTGCGAGTCTCGTTCGCATAGCAGGCTGAACGAAAATGTCCGTGGGAAGCAATAAACTGATGTGAATTTTATAATAAGTAATTTTCACGAAATAAACAAAGTCCACGGGTGGGCAACATTTAGGCGTACTGCGCGACCTTGAGATTGCCTTCGGCGGTGTCACGTTTTTTCTATTCATTCATTTTTCGTCACCCTATGACACCTATGTTTACGGTCTCCTTTCCTTTACAAAAGTCTATTTCTCCTTTAGGTAAAAATGTTTCACCATCCCATTTTTGGCTATTTTCACGCTTAACGTACGTTTTCTTATAAGAACTTTTACTATTATTTCTCAATATGTTTGTGGGCAATATCACTAGCATTTGAGAAAAAAGTGTGTTACATAACACAGTTACAATTTTATTGGCTTAAAACACTGAATAACACATGAACTGATTGTTCTGTGGATCATAAAATATACACAGAAAAATAACTAAAGGAGAAAACATCGAGTTTTACATAGAATAAGAGGCTCCATTATAAAAAGATAAGACGCACTCAGGAGACAGATTACCTTAATTATATCATGTGCAGATTCCCCTTGACCCAAAACACGACACTGTCATGACCCTAAAACAAGTGCAACTTCACTCAGGGCTGATGTGAGAGTGCTCCCCTGGAGTCGCCGAACACTTAGCAAAGTCCAGGTAGGACAGCGTAAATGAGTGCTTTCCAAAACCTCTGCTCGCTGCGCTCTCTCGTCTCTCTCTTTGTGTGTGTGTGTGTCTCCCTGTCTCGCGCGCGCTCGAGCAAGGGTCACCAACTCCCCTTCTTACCCCAGGGAATGGTTTGTTTGCTTAAAAATAAAGTTAGTAAAAATCTCACTAACAATATAAATAATGAAATAATAAATGAAAAATATATTTTAAAATTACCCGTATTCTAAAAATACTTTCTTTTTAAGAACCATCTTCCCTGCTGATTCGTGGCATTTTAATGTTTAGTTTTTAGGGAGCGTCTTAGAGATTAATATATATAATTTCCATAAAAGGAACAATGATTTAAAAGATTTCCTTGTTTTAAAAAATAACTTTAAAATGATTGAAATAAAATAAAACACACGGTGTATTTGTATGTTGTTTATAGTTGTGTGCGTGTAGTGTACATATATATTTGTAAAGATATGCATACAGTATATGTATATATATGTGTGTGTGTGTGTGCGTGTTTGCGTATGTCTAGGTTTATTTGATTTTAATGGTATTCATTTGCAATTTCCCTTTTAATACAGGTGGAGACACCGCTACTTTAAATGTTTTATTGGGAGAAGACGAAACAGGAAATACTGATATACACGTTTATTATTGTTTGTGATAATATATAAGATATGCAAAAAATTACTCCTCTCTCTCCGCCTCAAAGACCAGCCTCCTCCTCGCGAAGGGCGTCTCGGACCTGCGACCGCCAAACCGCCTGGTCTTCCGCACTTCCTTCCTCCGACAGGCCACTTCTTTCAACACCGTGCTTGTTATTCCGATATGTGGTGTACACGTAGTAATATTTCCATCACATAACATATTGGTTGACGTTGCAAGAATCAGAGAATCACCAGAGGTAGATTTGGACTCGGGTGAACTTTGCAAAAGGTCAAAGTTTGAAGACGATAACCTGTCGCTCAGTTCCATGTGTGGAGAAACAAAGTGCAGAAAACTTGTTGAAGTGTTCATCGTGATCAGGCTTGTCATAGTGTTATGAGATGTGGAAAGATCTGACTTATATTATAGTTCTTAACATATGATTCTATGGGCAGATGAGGTCATGCGATTAAAAGGTCTATAAATATTAGTAGGTATTTTGGGAATGGGGTTTGTTAGGATTTGATGGGCAGATGAGGTCGCGCGGTTTTGAGATTACAGATATCATTAGTAGGTATTTTTCGGCTCTCAGGAAATATTGATATGATTTCTCCTTGTTATTGAGATACTAAGATTTTCAAGAGAAAATACACTAATGCGTTATTATTCAGCGTTCCTCAAGGATATTTATTAAGCGCCATTCGCCACGTAAGGGATTCCGATATTTTGTAAAGTTTTGTTATCTAATAAGAAAAATAACATGAATCCAGAAATTATGGTGTTTATCTTTGATAAATCTGAACCTTGAGAGACGAAGACAGTAAAAACCCCAAGAAATCAAGAGCTCGATCAACTTGATCTTCGTGCTGTAATGCCCAAGTGAACTTATCAATTTGAACGCTTTAGTCTACCATAGTCTTTTATTTGATTTGTTCTTACCTGCAATTTGAGTGTTTTCATACAGCAATTTTATTGTTTTAATATATAAGAGAGATTCTCTAAACTATAAGAGGGGACCGTAAATGAGATGAACTCTTTGATGTAGTTTTTGTTTATGAACTGATGCATTGTTGATGTTATTTTTGTAGATAATTCGCAATGCCTTTAAAGGCATCACAATATAGCTATTCATGCCCCGAAGCATTCCTTTCGCACTTGAGCTTCTGTCAGCTGGACACAGGTACAGTCAGTTCTAAGCTCTCTGTATCTTGGCTGGGCCAGTTGAGTGAGATTTGCGAAGGCGGCGTCCTCGAAACTCTTGCTCATGGACCGACACCCCAGTGCAGTGCCAAAATTCTTGGCAGCGGTGGGATTCGAACCCACGCCTCCGAAGAGACTGGTGCGCGCCTTAGAACGCTACCCCCTCAACCGGAAATAATAAAAGATAAAGACAAAGTGCTTCGTAAAATTGTGATACCATGATTTTATCGCTTCACCCATTGGTCTCCGTAGATACTAGATAACATTGTTATACATGGTGACATATTATCTCCTAATTGTTTATCAATTAGAGTAAAAACTAAAGTCTGCATTATTCATACTGTCTATTTTCAGGTGTTCGGGTTTAATTTCTCCCAGCTTAAAGAATAGTTTTGTTCATGCAGTTCCATTTCGAAACGGTTGGATTTCATTTCTTATTGTGATTGTTTTCCTTTCACCTTTGCGTACATGCTACTGTGTTTGTGATTGAGTCCATATGTATGTATGCACAAATGTATGCATATATGTGCGCACGCGTTTTGTTATTTCGTTTGTTATATCAAATCCGTTTCTTATAAACAGCCGATCTCAAAAGTTATTTAGCCAAGTTCATAGTCCAGGTGCCGTATTATCCATTCTTCAGTCATTTATTAGTAGTACAATTCACTGTATATGCAGAGACACACGCGGACAAGTGTGATTGACGAACAAGTACCATCCAGCAGCCGAAGATGATCGTCCCGGGCGATCCGGACCTTAATAACCGTTAGGTCCGATTCTAACAAGAAAAAAAAAAAAAAAAAAAAAAAAACATACACTGGGTGTCGCCCCTACTTTTACTTTTTAACTTCCATTTAACTTTCCATTTTCATCACTACCTTCACCACCCTCTCCCTCTCTTCACTTCTTTACTTCATATTCTGCTGGATTGGTTGGCCCGAGCCTCTATGAGAGCGCGCAAAAGACCATGTCTTTGCAGGCCGATTCCTTTTTGCCTGTCCCGACGATCCTTGATATCTAGAAGGAATTAGAGCTAAACATCTGAAAATAGACGGGTTCTTTGTTGTATACTGTTTCATCTCACTTCAGTTATTTGTACTTCTAATAGATAAGGCTAATATTGTCACACAGCATTGTGCAGTATCTGCTAAAACCAGTGAATGATAGTACACACAGTAAAATGATTGGGTCACAACGAAGCACTTCATTTTTATAACTGCTTTGTGAACAATATAGAGTGGATTAATTACACTGCTTGCATCAAGGTAGCTCGTCTGCCTAATGATAGAAAAATAACATGAATCCAGAAATTATGGTATTGATCTTGAGATATCTGAACCTTGAGAGAGACTAAAATAGTGCAATCCCAAGAAATCAAGAGCAGGATCAACTTCATGCTTTAATCTTCGTGCTGTAATGCCGATTTGAACGTTAGCCTGCTTCTAAACTATTAGAGGGGATCCGTAAATGAGATGAACTTCTTGATGTTGTAGTTTTCTTTATGAACTGGTGCATTGCTAATGTTATTCTTGTAGATAATTCGTTGCGCCTTTAAAGGCAGCACAATATAGCTATTCATGCCCCCGAGGCATTCCTTCGCATGACATTTGAGCTTCTGTCAGCTGGACACAGGTACAGTCAGTTCTAAGCTCTCTGTATCTTGGCTGGGCCAGTTGAGTGAGATTTGCGAAGGCGGCGTCCTCCCAACTCTTGCTCATGGGCCGGACACTGCTCCAGTGCAGTGCCAAAATGCTTGGCAGCGGTGGGATTCGAACCCACGCCTCCGAAGAGACTGGTGCCTTAAACCAGCGCCTTAGACCGCTCGGCCACGCTACCTGTGAAACAAATGTGAAATCTCTAAGAAAAATAGATTTCGAAACGGTTTGATTTAATTTCTTATTGTGATTGTTTTCCCTTTCACCTTTGCGTACATATACTGTGTTTGTACTTTGAGCTCATATGTATTTATGCACAAATGTATGCACATGTGTGCGCGCGCATTTTGTTTTGTCACTACACTTTTGTAAAAATCACCTCAAAAGTTGTTTAGCCCAGTTACTTTAAGTCCCGTTCATAATCCAGGTGCCGTATTATCCATTCCTAAGTCATTTATTAGTGTCTGTATCTGTATTGTATCTGCAGGGACACACGCGAATAAGTGTGATTGACGAACAGGTACGTGTCGGCCGTCCAGCAGGCGAAGATAATCTACCCGGGCGATCCGTTCCTTAATGACCGCAAGAAGTGTCACTTGGCCGATCCTAACATATAACACACACAAAAAAGAAAGAAAAATACAAGGGCTGTCACCCCCTACTTTTAATCTTCATCTTAAATTTCCATCACTACCTTCTCCACCCTCTCCCTCTCTTCACTTCTTTACTTCATATTTTGATGGATTGGTTAGCCCGAGCCTCTGTCAGGACGAGCAAAATGCCATGTCCTTGCGGGCCGATTTGTTTTTGCCTGTCTCGGCGATCCTTGGTATCTGGAAGGAATTAGAGCTAAACATCTTAATTTCATCTCTCTCCTATTAATATTGTCGCTCTAACAGCATTGTGCATTATCTGCTAAGACCAATGAATGATAGTATGCAGTAGAATAATTGTGTCACAATTAACGAAGCGCTTCATTTTTATAATAGTGCATTGTGAACAATATAGAGTGGATTTTTAATTACACTGATTGCATCGAGGTGACTCGTTCTGCCTAATAATAGAATCTTTTTAGGTCCTTGTTTTAGAAAAGGGAACTAAAGAATTTCTGTCAAGAGATGGATTCTGCATGAGGTGAAGCTGGTAAAAGGTCGAAGTCTGGCGAGGAAATCAACTCTGTGTGTGTGTGTATGTTTGCGTTTGATTCTTTGTTTTCATTATATTCATTTGCAATTTCCCTTTTAATGCATTGCTTCTTTAAGCATGTTTATTGGGAGAAGACGAAACAGGAAATACTGATATATACGTTTATTTTTGTTGTGGTAATAAATAAAAATATGCAAAAGATTACTCCTCTCTCTCCGCCTCAAAGACCAGCCTCCTCCTCGCGAAGGGCGTCTCGGACCTGCGACCGCCAAACCGTCTGGTCTTCCGCACTTCCTTCCTCCGACAGGCCACTTCTTTCAACACCGTGCTTGTTATTCCAATATGTGGTGTACATTAGTAATATTTCCATCACGTAACATATTGGTTGATTTGAAGAATCAGAGAATCACCAGAGGTAGATTTGGACTCGGGTGAACTTTGCAAAAGGTCAAAGTTTGAAGACGATAAACTATCGCTCAGTTCCATGTGTGGAGAAACAAGGTGCAGAAAACTTGAAGTGTTCATCGTGATCAGGTCTCTGATAGTATGATGAGATGTGGCAAGATCTGACTTATATTATAGTTCTTAACATGTGATTCTATGGGCAGCTGAGGTCATGCGGTTTAAAGGTCTTTAAATATTGGTAGGTCCTTTGGGAATTGGGAAGTTTATGTTAAGATTCGATGGGCAGATGAGGTCGCGCGGTTTCGAGATTACAAATATCATTAGTAGGGATATTTTGAATAGG
>NW_020871183.1:148625-153625 GCF_003789085.1 Penaeus vannamei
GTGTGTGTTTGGATGTATGCGTGTGTGTGTGTGTGAGTGTGTGTGTGTGTGAGAGAGAGAGGGAGGGAGGAGGTGTGTGTGAGAGAGAGAGGGAGGGAGGAGGTGTGTGTCAGAGAGAGAGGGAGAGAAAGGGAGGGCTAGGGGGGGAGGGAGAAGGTATTGCTAGGAATATATCAAGAATTTGAATAATATGAGCTTACATGTCCTATTTTGCGGAAAGAAACACTGATGCGTTATCTCTATGTAAATGGCAGATGCTGGATGTTGCAATTATCATGTGCAATATATCTCTGATTTTTTTTTTACGCTGGAAAGTCATTCGAACGAGTAAGTAGAGGAGCGATGATAGCCAAGCAAGGGAATCTAATCCTCTTGATTAATAACGAACACCTACGCTTTAATTAGAATGAAACGAAGTCCATCCACATGCCATCTCACGCGAAAGAAAAACTGCTCGAACGCCTTTTGATTTAGAAAATATCTAAATATAACATCAGTTTGAACGCTTGGATATGACGAATCCCATTAATCGTGGGTGGAAGGTTTTAGGATTTATTTTAAATGTCTTCCCGTCTCCCTTTTAGACCAAATAAACGGTTGAAATCTGTTTATTTCTTAAATTATATCACTGAGTGGCTTGTACGGTCCCCGCCTTCTCTCTCTCCAGTACAGTCGTCATTACAGCAAAATATGCGAATGCGATGATACAGCCCTGACTTCGGATTAAAATATCTGTATCGTCTATAATAATCGTTAAAATATTCACCATTAGGTTACAATTTTGCAATAATACTATTCATATTGCAATTTGTGATCTATTTTGCTCCACGATGCAAAGGTGAACATTGATTATTGGTTCTCATCTACACCGAAGTCGGGTCTCTAGCGTCGCATTTGCAGTAATTATCTAAAGTGTGGTAATATTGGTCTTGTGTTATTTTGAATATTTTTTTTCAGTCTTAACGTCTGATTAGTCTAATTAAGCCTGGAGACGCTACGGTAAATTTTCGGCGCAAATTTTCATTCTGTTTTCGTTCATACATGGTGGTGTATGTGTATCCTGACACTGCTTTCATAACTGGTTTATTCACTTGCTCTCTCTATTTCTCTCTCTCTCTCAGTCTGTTTGTCTCTCTCTCTCTGTCTCTCTCTCTCTCTGTTTCTGTCTCTTTCTCTATGCTGACACTGCTTTCATAACTGGTTAACTCACTTGATCTCTCTATTTTTCTCTCTTTCTTCTTTCTCTCTGTCTCTGTCTGTCTCTCTCTCTCTTTCTCTTTCTTTCTTTCTCTCTCTGTCTCTCTCTTTATCTATTCTCTCTCTCTGTCTTTCTCTATTCTCTCTCTCTTCTCTCTCTCAGTCTGTTTGTCTCTCTCTCTCTGTCTCTCTCTCTCTGTTTCTGTCTCTTTCTCTATGCTGACACTGCTTTCATAACTGGTTAACTCACTTGATCTCTCTATTTTTCTCTCTTTCTTCTTTCTCTCTGTCTCTGTCTGTCTCTCTCTCTCTTTCTCTTTCTTTCTTTCTCTCTCTGTCTCTCTCTTTCTCTATTCTCTCTCTTTCTCTTTCTCTATTCTCTCTCTCTTCTCTCTCTCAGTCTGTTTGTCTCTCTCTCTCTGTCTCTCTCTCTCTGTTTCTGTCTCTTTCTCTATGCTGACACTGCTTTCATAACTCGTTAACTCCCTTGATCTCTCTATTTTTCTCTCTTTCTTCTTTCTCTCTGTCTCTGTCTGTCTCTCTCTCTCTTTCTCTTTCTTTCTTTCTCTCTCTGTCTCTCTCTTTCTCTATTCTCTCTCTTTCTCTTTCTCTATTCTCTCTCTCTTCTCTCTCTCAGTCTGTTTGTCTCTCTCTCTCTCTCTCTCTCTCTCTCTTTCTCTCTCTCTCTCTCTCTCTCTCTCTTGTCTCTCTCTCTCTCTCTCTTTCTCTACATGTATCATGGTACCAGACATCAGCTTCAATATTTGGATTTTGCCTGAGAGGTTATAGCAGTGAAGGCTGGGTGATATATTTGGCATCATACTAATGAGAGAAAGAGAACACGAGAGAGAGGGGGAGGGGGATGGATATTGAGACGGAGACAGAGAGGGAGAGCTAGAGAGAGAGTGTGAGAGGGAGAGGGGGAAAAGCGAAAGAGAGTGAGGAAGGGAAGGGGAAAAGCGAAAGAGAGTGAGGGGGAGGGGAAAAGCGAAAGAGAGAGAGAGGGCGAGGGAGAGAGAGAGAGAGAGAGAAGACGAAGAAGATTAGAGAGAGAGTGTTATTGTGTAAATTTTACCACGCACCATTTTTTCCCATGGCTGTACACCTCTCATAGCATCAGTCATGACATTTCAATAAAGATGAGTGAACGAAACACACACAGTTTCCCTCGAGAGAGAGAGAGAGAGAGAGAGAGAGAGAGAGAATTATCTGGTTGCTTTCTTGTATAATCGGCTTTTTAATATATCCGCCACATTCCGAATAAAAATTGTGATTTGCTTACCACACAATAAACAAAAGAATGGAAATACTCATTCATATTCTCGCGTAGGATTTGATATCGATGCAATCAGCCATAATGACATTTCATCAGATGACAGAAAATATAATTACTTAGATTTTACTTTTTTTTCACAGTCAGGCATAAAAATATAATGATACATTTTTTCTTTTTTTTTTCCATAAACAATTTCTGGTGTGAAAATCAAAACCAAATCTTCCATTATGTGATCACGAGTTCACCGTCTCGCATTCCTTAATGTTTGTTTATGGTAAAGTGGGAGTCGAACAAACTACACAAGTCATGTAACCCAAATTCAAATATGTTAACAATCCTTGGACGTTATATATATATATANCGGAGAGAGAGGGGAGGGGGGATGGATATTGAGCCCGGAAGACAGAGAGGGAGAGTAGAGAGAGAGTGTTGAAGAGGAGAGGGGAAAAAGCGAAGAAGAGTGAGGAGGGGAAAGGGGAAAAGCGAAGAAGAAGTGAGGGGGAAGGGGGAAAAAGGAAAGAGAGCGAGGCGGGGAGAGAGAGGGGGAGGGAGAGAGAGAGAGAGAGAGAAGACGAAGAAGATTAGAGAGAGAGTGTTATTGTGTAAATTTTACCACGCACCATTTTTTCCCATGGCTGTACACCTCTCATAGCATCAGTCATGACATTTCAATAAAGATGAGTGAACGAAACACACACAGTTTCCCCGAGGAGAGAGAGAGAGAGAGAGAGAGAGAGAGAGAGAGAGAGAGAGAGAGAAGAGAGAGAGAGGAGAGAGAGAGAGAGAGAGAGAGAGAGAGAGAGAGAGAGAGAGAGAGAGGCTGGTAGCTTTCTTGTATAATCGGCTTTTTAATATATCCGCCACATTCCGAATAAAAATTGTGATTTGCTTACCACACAATAAACAAAAGAATGAAAATACTCATTCATATTCTCGCGTAGGATTTGATATCGATGCAATCAGCCATAATGACATTTCATCAGATGACAGAAAATATAATTACTTAGATTTTACTTTTTTCACAGTCAGGCATAAAAATATAATGATACATTTTTTCTTTTTTTTCCATAAACAATTTCTGGTGTGAAAATCAAAACCAAATCTTCCATTATGTGATCATCAATTCACTGTTTCATTCCTTAATGTTTGTTTATGGTAAAGTGGGAGTCGAACAAACTACACAAGTCATGTAACCCAAACTCAAATAAATTTGGACGTATACATACATACATACATACATACATATATATATATATATATATATATATATATATATATATATATATATATAATATAATTATAATATATTTCGTCTATCGAAGCTAGACCATGCTAGAAGAAAGAGCTGCAATATTAACAACTCACCAAGTAATACGATTCAAACATTTCGACAGACATATTTTAAATTTTTATTCCTTTTCACTACTATCGAAAAGACACCGGAGAACGCCATTAATTCCCCGTGCAACTTCCTGATTCAAGATTTCGAAGCAAAAATTCCAGAGAGAAACCATAAGGAAGGCATAGTACTGAAGGTCAGGAGTCTAGACGCTTTCCCACTGACATGAACCGAGAAATATGGAAGAAGGTTGCTCGCTGAATGTATCTTACGATCTCAGCGCATTGCTGTTTCTGGATCAGGGGCTTCCCTTACGGCCGGTATCAGGACCTAGCCTTACGTAAGGATCCCCTGGTGGATAGAGGAGGGCTGAAGAATGTAGAGGAGACTATTGAATAGATATCCGTTCGCTTGAAATTAAAGTATATTCTCAATTGTATCGACGATGGTGATACTGAATACCAACATATATGTTATCCATCGTGCCAGGCAGCATGTTTTCATACTGTTTGTTTTGATATTATAAATCAGTTAAGTCATCAGTTTGCCTTTTTTTCAAATTCATAAATTGATCTCTATAAACATTTTTTACGTCCATATGTATAGGTATTAATGGAAATCCTTGTCTCCATCAGGAAGGTTTGCTGGTGAGTGAATAAAACAAAAGACGCTGAAGTGACATACAACGCTTGTTACTGTCTCTGTCTAAAGCTAATTATCGATAAAACATCCTTTAAGGTACAATATGACAAACATGACCAAAAAAAAATAAGAAAAGAACTTGGTAAGTGTGATGGAAAGCGAAATGACTTTCGAAACCGCCCTGGACTTTATTTTCATTATGAAGAAATCAGGGATTCAAAAAAAATTTACAATGTATACAAAGGGTTATTGTGTAAAGTTTACCACGCGCTAGTATTTTTTTCGAGGCTAGACACCTCAAAGCGTGAATCCCAATCAGATCATTTCAGTAAAGCTCATTTAAGGTCAATAACCCGCGCTTAATGACTCCATTATAGAAAGCAATTAAGTTTACACACGCTGTTACCCGATACACAAGAGAACACGCCTTCTGCTCCATCAAACCGCGCCTTCAATACCTGTAACTTGGGCTTTGTTAATGGCTCAAAGGGGAAAGCTTAATACCGCTAATGTATTTCTGGGGTTTCTCTTAGTCAATAAGTAACA
>NW_020871183.1:166125-168445 GCF_003789085.1 Penaeus vannamei
TGGTAGAGTGTGTTGTGTGATAGGTGTGAGAGAAGTGAGAGATGAAGAATGTGTGTGATGAGTGTTGTGGGTGTGTGTAGGTGGTGGTGACGAGAGAGGAGAGCGGGGCGGAGAGGAGAGAGTAGTTGTGTGTGGTGAGTAAGGAGAAGAGAGAGAGAGGAGAGAGAGAGAGAGAATGGTCGGTAAGGAGAGAGAGACAGAGAGAACTGGAGAACCGAGACAGAATAAGAGAGAGTAGAGATGATGATAGTGGCTAGCGATGCGTGTGTGTTGACTGGGCATGAGGAGAAAGCAGTGCAGAGAGGAGAGAGATGAGGTGCTCTCTCTGCTCCTCCTGAGGTTAGGGATGGAAGTGGAGGGGACGCTCGCGAGAGTGTAGTGAATAGAGTGAGTTGAATGAGTGGTTGTAGTGCAGAGAAGCTGTGTATGAGTATATTTGTAGTGAGAGAGGAATAGGATTGAGATGAAAGTGTAGTGGAAGTGAGCGCGGCTGGCGTGGCTCATCTGCTCGTGACCTGATGCTCGGTCGAGCTGAGTTCATCAGCGACATGGCGCTCTTCGGCCAGGGCATTGTGTGTTGCGCGCGCTGGAGTCGCTCGCTCGCATGTGTGTGTGTGGCTTGTCCTCGCCGTAGTTGTGCTGCTCCTGGAATAGTGTTGCGGTGGCTGTGTGTGTGTGTGGTGATGTGCGTTTCCAAACCCTTTCTGGCCCTCCGTCCCGGGACTCTCGCATCCCTAAGGAATGTGTCGTTTGTGCGTCACTCATGGCTTTGTGCATTTCATAGAGTGTATTGGGAGCAATTTTGAAGTACTGGCCTTGTTATTGTTCCCAAAAATTACGCTTGTGTTGTGTGCATATGTATAATGTATATTCATATAATATATATATATATATATAATTATATATATATAAATATATATGTACATATATATTACATTATACATATATATAATATATGTGATTGTGTTTGTGTGTGTCGCTTGTGTGTTTATGTATATAATATATATATAATATATATAATATATATATAATATATATATATATATTATATATATTTACATATACTATTTATTATATTATATATATAAATCTATCTATCTATCTATCTTATCTATCTATCTATCTATTCTATCTATCTATTCTATCTATATAATATATAGTATATATATATATATATCTATATATATATATTATATATACATACATATATATATATTATATATGATATATATATATATATATATATATATATATACTAGTATACATATATATATATATATATATACATATATATATAATATTACTATCATATATATATATGTGTGTGTGTGTGTGTGTGTGCCTGTGTGTGTGTGCTGTGCTGTGTGTGTGTGTGTGTGTATGTTGTGTGTGATGTGGGTATGTGTGTGTGTGTTGTTGTGTGCTGTGTGTGTGTGTGTTTGTGCTGGTGTGTGCTTCCGTTGGTGTGTGTGTCTTATATATATATATATATACCTATATATATTACTATATATTATATATATTAATATTAAGTAGGACAGATACATATAGGAGAGTATTTTCTACAACTAGCCTCAATGCCCATATTGTATAAATGACCGGACGTGGCAGACGAACAAACATCAGCCAAAAATTACCTCGCATTTTTGTCCATGCAAGGGAGATTAGCCTGGACGGCATGTTTTTACAGGAGTAGCTAAAATTAAATTCAGTTTTCACTATCTGGTCTGTTATATTTGCATTTTAGATATATGGATATTTCAATCTCTTGCAGGAAATTGGTTAAAAAAGGGACTATTAAAATGCGGCTATTCAAAAAGGATTCCAAATGAATGCGCCTTCATTCAATTCATAATTGCTTTTATACGTAGATTCAATTATTAGACGCATTGTTACCTCGAAAATAACAATCATGCAAGCATTTTATTACAATGATTGATATTTTTACAAGGCTGTCGCGGGTCCATATTAATTGCCTATTACACCAAAATCAGCGGCTTCCCAGAGTGTACTCCGCGGGGTGTCGATGAGGGCTTATGGGGGAGGCAAGGATGGGTATGAGGGACGAGGAAGGAAGGGGGGATAAAAGAAGAAGGGAAAGAGGGATTTAGGGGAAAGAGGGAGAGATGGAGAAGGAGGAATCCAAGGGGTCGATACATGTACCTCGGATGTTTCGATTGAGGGGTATGGGAGGGAAGATGGGTTAGGGGAGGGGAGGAGGGGAGGAAGGGGGGATTAAAAGAAGAAAAGGAAGATGATTAGGCGGGGGAAGAGCGAAGGAGGATTGGGGAAGAAGCGAGGGGGGGGGGGAAAAAATTTT
>NW_020871184.1:0-12500 GCF_003789085.1 Penaeus vannamei
TACAACAAGACTACGATGCGACTTTTGGCATCAGTCTCTTTGGTTGTCTGTACTACATTTCTGCAGTGTCGTAAGTTCCTTGAGAGAGCTTGGATCCAGTTTGGATGCCTTGTCCTAGATGGCATATGTGGTCCACGCTCATATTTTCGTATTCCGGACATATCTATGAGTTTCCATCTTTAGAATTCCCTCGCCACAGTTCCTTGCACGCGCGTGCGTACGCATGCTTAGTGTACATTTTTTTGTGCATCTAGTTATGTATATATGCCTATATATGCATGTGTTAGTATTATGTGTTAACATTTAACTCTAATTATAAGCTGCTTGTTGTGTAATACAAGTACGGTGAAAGATGGTGAAGTGTGATAGAGTACCGCCATTGTAAGTTACATTTATGACGTGAAGCATCCCCCCCCCCCCCCGTGCTTCGTTGCTTTCTTTATATTCATTTCTTGTAATTCCTTCCTGATACTTGTCTTCCGGCACCATGTTTCCTCCGCCTTCATCGTGGCCTCTAACTCTCGCTCATACCTTACCCCCCTCCCCCACCGAATAGGGCCCCCCTATGGTCCAGGTCTTACCTTGACTACGGCGTGAACGAAACGCGTAGCCATTTGCGGTGACGTTTTTTCTCTGGCCATCGTCCTTGCCATGGTTGGGCTTCGCTCCCACTGGGTGGCCATGGTATTTATATTATAGGTTATGACCTCCTTTAGGGAACACATTATAATCGTGCCCGTATATATAGAGAAACGTTTTTGAAGACTCTGGTAATGCTGCGGCAGTTGTAGACACGTGTGCGTGGGTGACGCCGTGACGCGAAGTCTAATGAGATTTCAAGGAGGGACATCGCCACGAAGTGATGTGCGCCTTTGTACTCCATTCTCACGGCCGCACCATGAAGGAAAAGAATGATAATAAGAAAAACACAAGGACATTTAAGACGCTCACAAATAAAGAGATAGGATTTTTCCAACTTGGAATAAGCCCTCCTTGCTTGGTTGCATGCGAACTCGAATCGGGTATCGTAACAGGCAGAGATTGGTAATGATCAGGCTGAAGATGGCTGTGGCAGGGATTCTGCAGCCGGGCTGGGGCACAAGGGGGAGGAGTTGTCAGCTCTCCTCACTTTATCATGGCTACAGTCTCGTTGTCGGTGTTTACAGACTGAATTCCGATGGTGTTTGTGTGTGAGCGTATGTCGACTTGCTCGCCTGCTACCTGTCTACATCTCTTTCTTCCTCTTTCACAGCCTATTTCTCTTTGTGGCTTTTCCCGTGTTACTCTGTGCGCCGTCTCCCATCCTGGTTCATGGTTGACTTTTTTGTCGGTGAACTCGTCACGAACATATTTCTTGTTAATACATTCTATATTAATTTACCAGGACAGTATGAATTTTGTATTTCACCCAGTGGGCCTAGACTTTTGTCTTATTTTATTGATCAGTATTTTCCTAAATTGTGATGAATTAATATGGATATTAAACTGATCTCATAACTTGTATACTTGAAGAATAAAGCAGTTACAATAAATTAGAAATCTTCAGCAGTTCTAGGTTTTCGATCCGCAAAGATGTCTAGTTGTTTTCTGCCCGAAACTCTAAACAGCCGTTAGTAATCTGTTTTATTCTCAGTAGGTGAATAAGATCGAGGTGTTCGCACGTGTGACAGTTCAGATCCCTACGCGTGATTTTCGATAGGGAAACCATCTCCAAAACGACATTATATTAGCCATGAATGCCTGTTTTTGTCGGCTGATCACCACATTCACAAGGTCGTAGCCCCCGCCCTGCTCTTCCTCTCTGCCTCCCTTCCTTTTCTCCCTCCCTTACTCCCTCATTTTCTTCCTCCACCCTTTCCCTCCAGTTAGTCCTTCCCTATCTCCGACTCCTCGACCGACGTCATAGAATGACTAAGCAGTGCAGGATTGCTGGGCCTCTGGGGAGCGAGCGAGATTCATCATGGGGATTCAGTTAGGGTGGAAGCTTTGCCTGGTGTCACCTTGCGCTGTGGCATTGCCTCGCTGCTCACGCGCTTACTCATTCACTCGCTCGCTCGCTCACTCTCCCATTCACTCATTCACTCACTTACTTACTCACTGAATCACTCATTCACTTATTTATTCACTCACTCGCTCACTTGCTCATTAACTCGTACATTCTCTGTCAGTCATTCACACACTGACATTACCATTATCTTTATTATCATTGTTGTCATTATTATTATTACCATCATTGGTGTTCTCGTCTTTACCATTATTTTGTTTATAGTTATTATATTTTTATTGTTGTTGTTGTTGCTATCATTACTTATGGTTATTAATTATTATTATTATTAGTAGTAGTAGTATTAATATTTTTATTTTTTTATTTTTTGTTATTTTTATCTTTATCTTTATCTTTATTACTATTACTATTACTATTGTTATGATTATCATCATCATCTTTATCTTTATTACTATTACTATTGTTATTATTATCATCATTATCATAATTATTGTTATTATTTTCATCATTATCATTATTGTTATTGCTATAATAATAATAATGATGATAATAGTAATGATAAGTATCATTATTATTATCATTATCATGATGATGATTATGATTATTATTATCTTTATCTTTATCAGTCATCATCATCAATCATCATCATCATCATCATCATCATCATCATCATCATCATCATCATCACCATCATTAATGTTAATATTATGATGAGCATTATCGCTGTTATTGCTATTAATGTTATCATTATTATTATTACTTAGTTTTTATTATCATTAATATTTTCATTATCATTGTTATCATTGTTGTTTTGTTGTTATCATCATTATCTTTATTATTTTTATTGAGATTATTATTACGTTGTTGATGTTTTTATTAGCATCATCTTCACCATCATCATAATTTGTTCTCCGTGCTGTGCCTGTCTGTCTATCTGCTTATGTGTGTGTATATGTGTTTAAGTATGTATACATGTATGTATGTGTTATTTTTTTTTTTTTCATGTATGTGTGTGTTGTTAGTATTATTTTTCATGTATGTATGAATTACGGTATGTGCAGTGTTTTTCTAAGTATGTAAATGCAGGCATGTGTGTATATATAATGTATATGCAGATCTGCCGGTCTTTTTCTCGAGATTGATCACGCGCACGCACACGCACGCACATGCACGCACGCGCGCACGCACGCAAGCATGCACGCACGCACGCATGCACACGCACGCACGCACGCACACACATGCACCCATGCACACGCACGGACGCACGCACATGCACACGCACGCAAAATGAATGGCGCAGATACTAGAATGAATATTTGCATGAATACACTCCATTATAAGCTTGAAAAGATAGTGTAAATAGCCGCGTACTGGAAGTAATCGTCTGCTAAGAGGATTGTGCGTGGGCAGTGCCCTTCAATGTGTGGTGGTCGTCCCTGGGCGCGTGTACATGATGTCGGTGGCGGCTACAAGGGCACGTGGTCTCGCCGAACGCAGTACTCACTCTCTCTTCCCGTGGCGTGGACATAAGCCCTGCTGCCCTCGTGCCGCTGCGTCCCTCTCCCTCGTCTCCTGACGGGCCGCCAGGCTTGGCTCTCGAGTTGCAGCAAGGCTGGCTCAAGTGAGAGCCAACCGCGAAGACACGCGCTCATACTCTCTCTCTCTCCCTTCCCTCCCTCCCTCCTCTCCTTCTCCTTCTCCTTCTCCTTCTCCTTCTCCTTCCTTCCTTCCTTCCTTCCTTCCTTCCTTCCTTCCTCCCTCCCTCCCCTCCCTCCTCCTCCCTCCTCCCTCCTCCCTCCTCCCTCCTCCCCCCTCCCCCTCCCCTCTCCCTTTCACTCTGTCTCTCATTCTCGCTCTCACTCTTTCCCTCCCTCACTCACTCACAACCCCCCTACCCCCCCCCCCCCACACACACACATTCGCACTCACACTCACGGGATTGTGTTCGATTGTTAGATTATGTTGAATGAATCGTTTCGTCTATAAGAACGCAGTACGAGTTCTGAAAATGTCTAATCAGATTTCAGTGTCATAAGGTAATTTGAAGTGTTTGTGTAAAACAAAATAAGCATTATTGTAAACACTGAAAAACAAACAACTAAAATGAACCGTAAAATGTAATTCCCATGAAATATAATTCGGAGTAATGAAAAAATAAACGAAGGATGGTAAAGTAAAAAGAAGTGTTCCGAGAGATTGTTTCTGAGTTCGTGCCCAGTGTATATGGTTGCATATCGCCCTCAGCATCCCATAAGTTTCCTTCTTTCTGTGATAAGTGACAGGTGAGTTTTACGGGTGTTTTTACTTTTACTTTCTTGGCGGGGAGTGCAGGCACAGCTTATGGAGGTGCTCTGAAAATTCATTTCCTTGTTTCTTTCCCTCTCTACCTCCTTTCACTCACTCACCCTTCTCTTCTCTCTCTCACCCTTCTCTTTCTCTTCTCCTCTCCTCTCCTTTTCTTCTTTCTTCTTCTCTTCTCTCTCTCTCTCTCTCTCTCTCTCTCTCTCTCTCTCTCTCTCTCTCTCTCTCTCTCTCTCTCTCTCTCTCTCTCTCTCTCTCTCTCTCTCTCTCTCTCTCTCTCTCTCTCTCTCTCTCTCTCTCTCTCTCTCTCTCTCTCTCTCTCTCTCTCTCTCTCTTCTCTCTCTCTCTCTCTCTCTCTCTCTCTCTCTCTCTCTCTCTCTCTCTCTCCCTCTCTCCTCTCCCTCTCCCTCTCCCTCTCCTCCCTCCCTCCCTCTCCCTCTCCCTCTCCCTCTCCCTCTCTTCCCTTGCTTGTGGAGCTCAAGTGAGAATTATTCAAATGAGGGCATGGTGTTTAGGAAGTCCGCACTATTTAGTATAGCGAATTACTAAACTAGTCCACACGGAAGCTTTACGTAGACCTGCATGGATTCAGTTGGCCATGCATTTGCTTCGAATTTGACGTATCGTGGAGAGGAGGGGGGCGAGAGGGGAAGTTATGTTATCATCTAATGAGATTTAGAAGAAAAAAAGTGAACTGACGGTGAAGAATATATATATATATATATATATATATATATATATATATATATATATATATATATATATATATATATATATATTTCACGTGAATTTTATACGCTATGCAGGGCTGGCCGATTTTCTGTTTCAGTATTTATGTCGTTTTCTAAACATTAGATGATAAAGAAAACGGACTAAGGGTGTTGCACCTTTGTATTCAAGGCCCTGCACCCTGCTTTAAACCACAACTCCGAGAGCCCTGTAAATATATATCTATATAAATATATATATATATATATATATATATATATATATATATATATAATATTTATATTTACATGTATGTGTGTGTATGCATGTGTATAATATATAATGTATATGTTTATATATATGTATATGTATGTATGTATGTATGTATATATTATGTATATGTATAGCTCCTACTAGCGCTTGACGCCTATTTATATATATATAGTATGAAAAAATTCATGAGTTGGTAGATGATATATAGTACTGTATGTTAGTTATACATGTAAGTATACCGTAGTGCTGATGAGCTAGGGTTATCCATACATCATATATGAGTCAGTAATACGCTCATAATGATCACAACGGGTAATCTCAATATAATGTCTATTCTCATATATACAGGCATCAGCTTATGTACTTCACGTTTAAATAGTAATACTATCATGAAACAATATATTGTCTGTTCGCCATAAATATCTATAAGGTTGTGTATAGATACGTGATCTCTCAATTAGTTGATATACTACCCGTAGCCCACCATACTCGTAGCAGTATGCTAATCATAGCCGTAATATAGTATTAGATATAGTATATGCGTGGATAACATATGATCGTTGTGAGTAGGTGATAATGGTAGTATATATAACTCACCGTGATCAACAGTCCGGGTAGAATGAGTAGTTATTTCTCTATGTGTGCACTCACTGTTTGAGTGTATAGAATGATGTATATTTATCTATATTGCATCTCAAAAATCACGCTCAAACATAACAACTAATAAATACTTCATACCAAACACGGATTAACCTATAAGATAACGGATAAATCATATGAATGTTACTGTAAAATGCCTGCAATTATTCATACATATATAAGGGGGTAAGGTCAATCAACACGTATACAGTGCATAACCATACAGTTATAGATAATCGGTAGTTAAGCAATATTCATCGTTCTATAATAACAAATATACTTTACTGGGCAGACGCTAGGAAATACACCCACTAGGTCTCTAATAAGTACAGAGCTTATTAAATATATGATCAGTAATACTATACATGGAAACTAAATAGAATATAACACCGATATAAATACAGTATACAAGTAAGTAATATATAAATAGGGATAATCGGGGAACCCGGATATATATATATGTATATAACAATAATAATGTGTGTATGCATATGATCCGAAGTACTCCGTTAAGTATACATAGGAAAATATAGAATATAGTATGATGTACACTGAGCGAACCGATCAAACACAAGTCTCTCACCTACAGCTACCTATATACTACGACGGCCGATATATATCCACAAAATACATCATTTAATACAACATAAAACGCATAGACTATAATAATATAAAACACTATATAGGTATAAATGTTATATTAAACTATAAATACTAGACCACAACTCTAATTGTACTGTGAGTGATTAGTATAACCTCCTATACATATAGTAAATAACAAGCCCCCCTATGCTGATACTTATACAGCAGCTACTCTATAATAAATACATATCCAATATATATTATAAATATATATATTATAAAATCCTAAATTACCTCTCCGACGGCTATAAAGAACCTTATACAACAAACCCTATAACAACATACATACCATTACCTACTAATACATATACACTCATACTGCCACCAGTACAAATAGTGATAACTAACTACCTCAACTATAGCTTAATGCATCTGCACCCCCCACAAACCGCCTTAATTATATATTATTTATAATGCATTAGAACTATGAAATAATTTACAGGTATATACTAAAAATTATAGCGCTCTGAATAATTTATATAGTTATAAATGTATAAATACTCTAAGTAGATACATACTATTACGCCCCAACCATACTTTATATGTATGATTAATACTATGTGCTCACGTATATCCCGACTATAATTATATATGAACACCTTATCTATACACTACTGATATATTATGTACTACTCATATACATGCAGACATATAATAACCTCATACTGGAAACAAGCGCTAACCTAATATGATAATACTACAATTACAAGCCATACTACAGTATGTAAATAGCTATCATGTGACTTAGCAATAGTAGGTAGAAGAATAATTCAATAAAATATATAATCAGCTATCCTCAAAACGTATAACTATAACATACTGCCCCACCCATACCCTCAATTAGCCCTATTATCTCTACCCGTCATTATGTCCAGTAAATATCTAAAATCACCCTCCTATTATAAAAATATTATCTAGATAATGGGTATATAGGTATCATCCATACCCAATACATACGATACATAAGAACTCTATAAACCTCCAATACTACCACCACTAGCTTACAACAACTGAAGGGAATGATACTTAATGTATTATAGGATATCACAGAAGCCACTGCCACAAAATACACAGCGTAACTCGAGAATAATTACAGACATCAACTAGCTACTCCGTATAACTATATATATTCTATCATACCTACCCTATCCAGTATATATTACTCGCACCCCTAAATAGTATATATAAAATAGCCCTCACTACTTATCATAAAATAATAATTATCTACTAACTATATATATGATATCAGTGGAAGTAATACTATATGCTAATAACCTTCTCCATACGCAAATGTATCATATATAAAAATAAATACACCATATGTACTGAAAATACTCCAGCCAACATAATATTATTATTATTGTATAATTCATATGATACCACTAGTTATAAATACTGTATAAGTAAAATCACTAGTGCCAGCTATCCTAATTACTAATAATATACTAACAAAACGATAATAAAAATCATCAATTATATACATCTTATTCTAATGGCATATGTATACTATAGTCACCCACGAAACTACAAACATACTACATACCCACACCTAATGTCAATACAGTGACCAGATCTCCTACTGGACATATATCATATTAACGCAAGGTATAAATAGAACGTTCCTATCAAAATAATAAATCTAACTCTAACACACCTAATCAATAATATACTTAACCAGTCATATTATCATTCATCTATCCCCGGATCATACATAATTTATGATAGTAGTAAATATGATATTAAAATATATGATATAATATACTATCACATATGATAAATATTATATGAACAATACCCTACCTACATACCGTGCTAAATACCTATGCTATACACTATAAACATACAGACATCTACCACACTACTTATAACTGATATGTAATTACAATCATAATCAATATGACATACATATAACTAACTAACCCCCGCGTCCAAATAATGATAATATTACAGTATTATAGTAATATATTTATGACAGCATATACTACTGATATAATATGTCATGCTAATATCATAATACTGGATACATGCTATATGTATATATGTAATGATATAACATATACTAACCATCATACTCATGATCACTGGTCACCTTAGCATATAAACTATACATATATGTATATATTACCATATAATATGTACTATATATACACACATATCATAGATAAAACATCACTATATGTAATAATATACTCACACTCACCTAAACTATCAACATAAACGATATATTATGTATACTAAATAACTATCTAACATAATTAATATAATATGTAATATAAATAACTGTGATATAGTAAATCACCAACTATATATGATATAATTATAAAACACTCAGTAATATCATAATATAATGATACTGAACTCATATTAACATATATAGTACTGTATATATACCTAATAAGTACCTAAATACATATCTACCAAATAAAAACACTACATAAGATACATAATATATATTAATATATGTATTTCCTTGTTATGTTATTCAATACTAAATAACTATTATAATAATCAATTGATCCTACACTATAAAATAAACCCTCAACATACCAGTATAAACTAATACACACAATATAACCACACCACTTCCTATGCCTCATATATAGTCTACTTATATACTTTATACTATATCCCACTAAACTCACGTATAGCCACTAACATATAATAAGTATTATGTTCATCATACAGCCACCTATCAAGTATAAATAGATAATGACCCTATAGGGCTTATACAAATGTATAATTAAAAATAATATATATTAATATATTTATATATAAGCTAACAGAAATAATAATATAATTTAATTTAGCCTTTATTCTATTTATTTATAAAAATATTATTATATAATATATAAATATATTGTATTGCATGAAGACGAATAATAATCAATATACTAAACTATTCTCACTAGTGATACTCCCTTATTACCCTCTATTATATGACTATAAGTATATTTATATATATATTAAGTCAACTACATATAATATCCTAACATACCTACGTATATAGCAACCTCCAACACAAAATTACGTCAGTCATATATATAAAGATAATAATAATAATATTATAAAATATATAACTACATACACACCACACACACAACACACACACACACACACACACACACACACACACACACACACACACACACTACAACACACACACACACACCACAACACACACACACACACACACACACACACAATATAATATATCAATAAATATATAAAAAATAATATAATAATATACTACAAAAAATTATAGTAATTGTATAACATAATAATATAGATATACTAATGTGAATATACAAATATATATGCATATATATATGATGTATAATATAACCAAACCAAAACAACACACACAACACACACAACAAACACACCACACAACACACACACCACACACAACACACCACACACACACACACACATCAACACACACACCACAACACACACACACACCACACACACATACAACACACACACACACACACACAACACACACACACACACACACACACACACACACAAACACACAACCACAACACACAAACAAATATATATATATACATATATATATATATATATATATATATATATAATATATTTATACATATATGTATACATATATAATATATATATATAATATATATAATATATATATATATATATATTATATATATATATATATAATATATATATATATATATATATATATATATATATACATATATTTAGTATATATTATCTATACTATAATATACATATATTATATATATATATATATACATGTATATATATATATATATATATATATATATGTATAATATATATATATATAATACTATATATATAATATATATATATATATAATTATATATTATATATTATATATATTATTTAATTATATAATATGTATATTATATTATATTATAGTAATATTATAATTATAATATGATAATATATGCATATCATTATAATAAATGTATATATATATAACATATATAATATTAATCTATATATATATATATATATGTATATGTACAGAAATAGTATATCAATAGTAATAATATATATATATATATATATATACCTAAAAAAAAAATATATAATAAATAGTATAATATAATGATATAAATTATAAAATACCATACATGATAATAAAATATATTAACATTATAGGGATATATATATAACACCACAATAAATGTACCTATAAATATAATAACATAATAGATAATAATACATACATACATATGTATTAAAATAATAAATATAATAGAAATATAAGATAATTACTAATATATCGATATAAATATATTATGTATGATACTACTAACATATATGAAATTATAAATTAATATATATTGTTTGTATTATATATATGGTATATATATACATATATGTACTATTATATTTATATTATATGTATATATATATACATATATGCTATATAAAATATTCTAAAGTGTAGTGTATATATATACATATTATATTATATACATATATATGATATATTGTAATAATATATGTATATATACAATTACAAAAAAATATAACAAAAAATAATAACAATATATACAATATATATACATAATACATAAACATTAATATATAGTATATGTATACATATATAATAATAAATATATATAATACATACATGAATATATATATATATAAGATAAAAATATATATTATTATATATAGTATAAATATATATATATAGTTATAAAACAATATAATAATATTATATAAATAAAAGTTTATATTATTTAAAAGAACAATATACTTGATATATGTAGTATAAATATAAATATTAGCTAATAATACATACAATCTAATAATGAGATATTAATAATTATAGTAAATAATATATGTATATGATAGAATAATGATATAATAAATATCATGTATATATGTAATTATAGTATAATATGTAAAAAATATATTATACATATTATGTAATATATATGTTAATGTATATATATGTATATGATATTATATTATAATGTGTGTAATGTATATTATAGTGTATGCTATATATATGATATAATAATATATATGAATATTAACAAATATGACATATATATTGTATATATATATATATTCTAATACCATAGTAATAATATTCAAATATATGCACTAATAATATAGAATATGATATATGAAAATATATATAATAATAATAAAAACTATAATAAATAATATACATATATATATTAATGTAATATGATATATCTAGATGTGTAGTGATGTTGTGAATGTGTGTGCGTGGCAAAAAAAAGAAGAATACGTGTGAATAATGTATATGTATAATTGTATGACTATAAGATATAATAATATAAATTAATATATATATAATATGGTATAATGGCATAAATATATAAAATATATAAAATACAAACATAAGCAAGAGAAGCATATCATACAATATCATAAAATAAATAATATATATTATATATAATAGATAATTAACATTGTAATGATAATATATGTATCATAATACTACATGATAACTATACATAATAATATATACATCATATATCATAACATATACTATTACATAATCAAAGATATATATATATATTACTATAATATATTATTATTATATGTATATAAGCATATTGTGTGAATAGTATATATATAAATATAAATCTATAAAATATATAAAGCATTACTATACATAATACATAATTTATGTATATATGTATCATAATCATGTAATATAGATATAGAACTGATTGGTAAGTATATATGGATATGTATGTATATATATATATATGATATAAATAAATCATATATGATATATAATATTACTCTGATAATAATGTATATATGATAACAGAAATAATAAATATAGCATATAATGAAAAATATAATATGTATAGTTAATAATTATAGAATAAAATTAATATAGTGATAATATGTAAAC
>NW_020871184.1:20000-22500 GCF_003789085.1 Penaeus vannamei
ATATACAATGCAAATATGTAGGTTTTATTGGGCGGAAACCCCCCCGTTAGCGACAAACTTGGCCCCAATAGCGGGGGTGACAATGTCGGAGCGGCGGACGTAATATATAATTACCTTAATAATATAAACTCACAGTGAAAATAATCGTGGTTATTCATGACTTTCCATTGCAGGGGGCTGCCGCCCCAACCCCCACCGAGGAAACAAACCTCCACCACCACAGTAGGAGAGCGCACACAAACTAGCCGAGCCGATAACCTACAATAACCTATGATTTTTAAGATACTAACCTGATTGATTAATGCCGCTAATTAGTAGGGAGGGTGCTCCTTTGCCGCAGAATGTGAAGGAGGCAGGGTGCGTCCGGCAGGAGGTCTTAGGCCGGAGGATACAGCGACGCTGCAGCACACAGGAAGTGGTGCAACCTCACATTCAGGTCCTGGTAGTGCATGAGGAACATGCACTAAGCCAGGTACCCTGCGAAGTGCTTCTTCCTACAGCCACAGAGTGGTACCTTCCTCTTGGCCTCCATCCACTGCCGCTCGATATTATATTGTTCGTATGAGCTTGCGTGTCTGGATCTACAAAGCGGTACAAGTGGTTGACGGTCAGGTGCTAGAACCCCTCGTCAGAGAGGCAGTTGTAGGTCTTCCAGCAATCGAGATGATGATCGACCCCGGGGCGATCCGTTCCTTAATAACTGCAAGGAGAGTGTCGCTGGTCCGATCCTCCACCGGGACGAGGAAGAGATTGCGCGTCTCCCTGCAGATACCGTCGATGACCCACTGCCCGTCAATCACGGCCCCGTTGTACTTGCGGCGCCCGAATTTGCTTTCGTCTGTCTCGACGATCTTTCCTTGGCCGCCCGATCATACCCTGCCGATCAAGAGCGCAGTGAACCATTCCCGGCAGAAACTCGACCAGTCGGTGAAGGTCGCTGCACTCAGTCCCAGCTCGTGCCGCATGAGCCGGAACATGAACCTCTCCCGGACGAAGAAGATCACGAAGATCAGTGGGGTCTCAACATCGAGGCGAGATTGCTCAAAGAAAGAGCCCACGAACATCGAAGTGGACCAGTCACACCGCCTCTTCTCCTTCCTGGCCGCCACAGCCCTATCACACCTGAATCTTTTCTTTTCAGGTCCATGCGTGCTGGCTGCCCGCACCTGCCGCAGGCTTTCTCCCGACGGAGGACGCCGTGGCGAAAGCACATCTCTAGCATTTTTTCCTGGCTAGTTGCAATTTCGCGCAGATAATCCGTCTCCGAATACGAGCACCCTTCACACTCGGCCATCGGGCGGCTATGACTGACTTCTGAACGCGACGGTTATTTCGGTTAGGAATACGGATGCCGTTATTCTAGAGGACGGGAAACTCGACCTTGAGGCCATCGGTGTAACATCGAAAGAGGCGCAAAACCCGCCGACGAGGGCGGGCCACCCTGTTCATCCTAATTATACTACAATCGTCTCAATATACAATGCTGACTATGCCAAGGTTAATATGCTGAGTCAGTGGGAATCTTACGAGGTAATTGTAATATTACCCCCGCCGCTCCGACATCGACGATGATTGTGTAACGCTCTAGCCTGCCGGGAATACATGGTGGAGGTTTTGTTTCCTCGGCGGGGGGGGGCGGCAGCCCCCTGCAATGGAAAGTTATGTGAATAACCATGGTTATTTTCAATGTGCGTTATATTATTAGTGCTATTTAACCCCGCATTTTCCCTGGAACCTACCATGCCCTCCCCTGCTATCGGGGCCAAGTTTGTCGCTAACGGGGGGTTAGCGCGCAATAAAACCTACATGTTTGCATTGTATAGAGTGAGAGGAATCCAACGATACCAAAATCGTCGATATCGGTCATGCGGACGTAATTTAGAAAATTACCTTTATAATAATAACATACAAATGACAATGATAATAACAAGGACAAGAGTAATAGTAATTCTGATTATGGTGATGTGGATGATAAGGATAACATAAATAATGATAATAAGAAATAATGATAATGATAACAATAACAGTAATAATGATTGTTATGATAATAATAATATTGATAATAATAATAATGATAATAATAATAACAATAATGATAGTAAAAATTATAACAATAATACTAATAAAGACAATAAAAATGATTATGAAAATAACAATAATAATCATAATGATAATAATAGAAGTAATGATAATAATGATAATAACAATAGAAGTAATGATAATAATAGGAAAGACAATAATAGACAATAGTAATGATAATAATAATAATAATGAAAAAATGATAACCATAACATTAATAACAATAATTATTATCATGATGATAATGACAATAATGATAATGATAGTAATAACAATTGTAATAGCAATCATGGCAATAAAATTAATAATAATAATATTAATATTAATGATAATGATAATGGTAAAATAATGATGATGATAATAATAATGATAATGGTAAAGTGGTGATAATAGACATGGCGCTAGTAATGATAACAGTAAT
>NW_020871184.1:37094-54594 GCF_003789085.1 Penaeus vannamei
CCCTCGATTATCAAAACACAAACACTACAGGATATCAACATTCAATCTCTCTCAATCAACACTGTCAACATTCATCATCATGCTCATTAAAATCATCATGCACGCAATATTTACTCATTTATCCTACACGTCTATAATGAATGAAAATCTATCCATACAACATGCACTGATATCCATTCAATTGCTTTAGTGTCTTTCATGTGTGTAATATGTTGTGATATCTTGTTTATTTTGCTTTCATTGATCTTTATTGATTGGTTGATTAGGTAGAGAGTGTGATGTGAAGTGATAGTGATGGTGATAATGTAGGTTTTGATGGTGATGCTTCAATGAGATAGATAGATAGAGAGAGAGAGAAGAGATAAGATAGAGAGAGAGAGAGAGAGGAGAGAGAGAGAGAGAGAGAGAGAGAGAGAGAGAGAGAGAGAGAAGAGAGAGAGAGAGAGAGAGAGTAGAGAGATACAGAGAAAAGAAAGAAAGAGAGAGTGAAGATACCGAGAGAGACAGATACAGGCAGACAGAAGAGAGAGAGAAGTGAGAAAGAAAGAGAAAAACACTAAACAATATTACAAATCCCCCCTCCAAAAAAAAGGAAAAAGGAAAAAGAAAAGAAAAGAAAAGAAAAAATAAAAAAAATATATATATATATATATATATATATCCCACTTTCTTGCAAAATCTTGAGATATCATTTGCACAAAAGACTTCCCACCACCATCCCAGCGCGATATATATTCCTCTCAGATCAACTACGGTCTTTGCGAATAGCTTTTCAATATGCTGACTGCTGACTTCAAGGTGGGAAAATGTGCAAAACAAATAAGTGTTTAAAATTAGTGGTTGGATGGATGGATGGATGGATGGATGGATGGATGGATGGATGGATGGATGGATGGATGGATGGATGGATGGATATATGATGGATGGATGGATGGATGGATGGATGGATGGATGGATGGATGGATGGATGAATGAATGAATGAATGAATGAATGAATGAATGAATGGATGGATGGATGGATGTACACATGTCTGTCTCCCTATCTATCTATATAACTAACTGTCTATCTGTCTATTCATCTATCTAACTAACTAACTAACTAACTGTCTGTCTGCCTGTCTGTCTGTCTGTCTATCCATCAATCCATACATACCTGCCTGTATAACCGTAAAAAGTATACGCGTACATATATCTTTGTCTCTCTCTCTAAGTAAACGTATTAACGAGATGAATAACAATGGTATTAAGTCACCACAATTCCCTCTTCAATTAATTTTAGACAGATACTACCTGTCCATCTGTCTATTCATCCATCTTCATCCATCCATCCATCCATCCATCCATCCATCCACCATCCATCCATCCATCCATTCCATCCATCCACCTATCCACCCATCCATCCATCCATCCATCCATCCATCCATCCAACCATCCAACCATCCCTCAATCCATCCACCCATCCATCCATCCACCTATCCATCCATCCACCTATCCATCCATCCACCTATCCATCCATCCATCCAACCATCCCTCAATCCATCCACCCATCCATCCATCCATCCATCCAACCATCCCTCAATCCATCCACCCATCCATCCATCCATCCATCCACCTATCCATCCATCCATCCAACCCATCCTCAATCCATCCATCCATCCATCCATCCATCCATCCATCCCCATCCATCCAATCCATCCATCCACCCATCCATCCATCCATCCACCATCCTCAATCCATCCACCCATCCACCTATCCATCCATCCACCTCCATCATCCATCATCCATCCCATCCACCATCCCTCAATCCATCCACCATCCATCCCATCCATCCATCCATCCCACCTATCCATCCATCCAACCATCCATCCATCCACCTAATCCATCCATCCAACCATCCATCATCCCCATCCACCTATCCATTCCATCCATCCCTCAATCTCCACCCATCCATCCATCCATCCATCCTCAATCCATCCACCCCATCCATCCTATCCATCCATCCAACCATCCCCCATAAACTATGTCTACGTCTAGCCACAGAACCGGGTTTATGGCGCCCATGTAGTTTATGCTGTTTAAATTGCTGTCTCTCCTTTTAGTGTGTGAGGTGGAGATAGCTGTGGTTTGGGGGGGGGGATGGTCTGCATTGTTATCAAGTATTGTAATTTTTTGATAGTGTGATGGTGGATAGATAAATGTGGTAGAGGATAGATTGATGTGATAGAGGGTAGATTAATGTGGTGGAGGATAGATTAATGTGATGGTGGATAGATAAATGTGGTATAGATTGATGTGATAGAGGATAGATTAATGTGGTGGAGGATAAGATTAATGTGATGAGGGTAGATTAATGTGGTGGAGGATAGATTAATGTGATGGTGGATAGATAAATGTGGTAGAGGATAGATTGATGTGATAGAGGGTAGATTAATGTGGTGGAGGATAGATTGATGTGATAGAGGGTAGATTAATGTGGTGGAGGATAGATTAATGTGATGGTGGATAGATAAATGTGGTAGAGGATAGATTGATGTGATAGAGGATAGATTAATGTGGTGGAGGATAGATTAACGTGATAGAGGGTAGATTAATGTGGTGGAGGATAGATTAATGTGATGGTGGATAGATAAATGTGGTAGAGGATAGATTGATGTGATAGAGGGTAGATTAATGTGGTGGAGGATAGATTAATGTGGTAGAGGATAGATTAATGTGATGGAGGATAGATTAATGTGGTGGAGGATAGATTAATGTGGTGGAGGGTAGATTAATGTGGTGGAGGATAGATTAATGGCGGTAGATTAATGTGAGGATAGATTAATGTGGTGGAGGATAGCCATGTGATGGAGGATAGATTAATGTGGATGGAGGATAGATTAAGTGGTGGAGGAGATTAATGTGATTAGATTAATGTGATGGATCGATTAATGTGGTGGAGGATAGATTAAATGTGGTGGAGGATAGATTAATGATGGTGGAGGAGATTAATGTGATGGAGGAGATATAATGTGGTGGAGGATAGATTAATGTGATGGAGGATAGATTAATGTGTGGAGGATAGATTAATGTGGTGGAGGGTAGATTAATGTGATGGAGGATAGATTAATGTGGTGGAGGATAGATTAATGTGGTGGAGGATGGATGAATGAGGAATCGATTAATGTGGTGGAGGATCGATTAATGTGATGGAGGATAGATTAATGTGGTGGAGGATAGATTAATGTGATGGAGGATAGATTAATGTGGTGGAGGATCGATTAATGTGGTAGAGGATAGATTAATGTGTGGAGGATCGATTAATGGATTAGATTAATGTGGTGGAGGATAGATTAAATGTGATGGAGGAATAGATTAATGTGATGGAGGATCGATTAATGTGGTGAGGATAGATTAATGTGGTGGAGGATAGATTAAATGTGGTGGAGGATAGATTAATGTGGTGGAGGATAGATTAATGTGGTGGAGGATAGATTAATGTGAGATAGATTAATGTGGTAGAGGATCGATTAATGTGGTGGAGGATTAATGTGGTGGAGGATCGATTAATGTGATGGAGGATAGATTAATGTGGTGGAGGATCGATTAATGTGATGGAGGATAGATTAATGTGGTGGAGGATAAGATCGATTAATGTGATGGATGTGATGGAGGATCGATTAATGTGGTGGAGGATCGATTAATGTGATGGAGGATCGATTAATGTGGTGGAGGATCGATTAATGTGATGGAGGGTAGATTAATGTGATGGAGGATCGATGTGTGGAGATAGATTAATGTGATGGAGGATAGATTAATGTGGTGGAGGATCGATTAATGTGATGGAGGATAGATTAAGTGGTGGAGGATCGATTAGATGTGAATGGAGGATAGATTAATGTGGGATGGAGATAGCATTAATGTGATGGAGGATCGATTAATGTGGTGGAGGATCGGATTAATGTGTGGAGTGATTAATGTGAGGATAGATTAATGTGATGGAGGAATAGATTAATGTGATGGAGGATCGATTAATGTGGTGGAGGATCGATTAATGTGATGGAGGATAGATTAATGTGGTGGAGGATAGATTTAATGTGATGGAGGATAGATTAATGTGGTGGAGGAATCGATTTAAATGTGTGGGATAGGAGGATAATGGATGGAGGAATAAATGTGGTGGAGGGTATAGATTAATGTGATATGGAGGATACGATGAATCGTGCGTGGAGGATTAAATTAAATGTGGTGGAGGATAGATTAATATGTGGTGATAGGTATAGAGATTAATGGTGGTGGAGATAGGAATAGATAACTGTGGTGGAGGATTACATGTAGATTATGTGATAGATTAATGTGGTGGAGGGATAGATTAAATGTGGTGGGAGGATAGATTAATGAGGGTAGATTAATGTGTGGAGGATAGATTAATAGTGATACGGATTAATGTGGTGGAGGATAGATTAATGTGGTAGAGGATAGATTAATGTGGTAGAGGATAGATTAATGTGGTAGGAGATTAATGATTAAGTTTAATGATGGTGGAGGATAGATTAATGTGGTAGAGGATAGATTAAATGAATAGGAGGATAGATTAAATGTGGTAGAGGATAGATTAATGTGATAGAGGATAAGATTAATGTGGTGGGAGGATAGATTAATGTGGTGGAGGATCGGTGATATGGGTGTGAATGTGATTAATATCGAGGATAGATTAATGTGGTGGATCGGGATTAGTGTGATTGGAAAGATTAATGTGGTGGAGGTGGGGGATAGATTAGCGTGTGGTGGAGATAGAATTAATGTGGTGGGAGGACCGATTAATGTGAGTGGAGGATAGATTAATGGTGGAGGAGATCGATTAATGTGGGTGGATCGATTAATGTGGTGGAGGATTAGATAATGTGAGGTAAGAAGAGAGAGTTAAGCGAGCAGGGATAGATTTAATGTGAAAGATAATGTGTGGATGGATGGAGGATAGATTAATGTGGTGGAGGATCGATTAATGTGGTGGAGGGATAGGATAGATTAATGTGAATTGGAGCGATAGATTAAATGTGGTAGAGGATAGGATTTAATGTGGTGGAGGATAGATTAATGTAGGGATAGATTAATGTGGTAGGATAGATTAAATAGTTTAATGTGAGGAGGTAGGATAATGGTGTAGAGATAGTGGATGGTAGATGTGATGGAGGATAGATTGAATGTGGCGGAGGATGGATTAGTTGAGGTGATGGGATAGAGTTATGTGGTGGAGGGATTAAATGTAGAGGATAGATTAATGTGGTAGACGGATAGATAATGTGGTAGAGGATAGATAATGTGATGGAGGATAGATTAATGTGATGGATAGATTAATGTGATAGGGATAATGTGGTGGAGGATAGATTAATGTGATAGATAGGTGGTAGATAGATTAATGTGGTAGAGGTGATAGGATTAATGTGGTAGAGGATCAGATTAATGTGGGATAGATTAATGATAGAGAAATGTGGTGGAGGATAGATTAATGTGGTGGAGGATCGTAGATTAAATTGTGATGGAGGATAGATAATGTGGTGGAGGATAGGCACTGTGGTCGGAGGATCGATTGAATGTGGTGGGACGCGCGTAGATTAATGTGGTGGAGGGTAGATTAATGTGGTGGAGGGTAGATTAATGTGGTGGAGGGTAGATTAATGTGGTGGAGGGTAGATTAATGTGGTGGAGGACACCGATTAATGTGGTGGAGGGTAGATTAATGTGGTGGAGGGTAGATTAATGTGGTGGAGGGTAGATTAATGTGGTAGAGGGTAGATTAATGTGGTGGGAGGGTAATTAATGAGGGGATTATAGGATAGATCTTAATCATCCATGCTGTTATATCTCGGTTTTGATGACTTTTTATCCATTTCCTAAATGTCTTCCTTTTGAACTACTTCCTTCTCCTCCTTAATCTCTTTGTTTCCTTGTCTTCCTTCATTTATTCTTCAACTTCAATATTCCGGCATCTCTTCTATCACTTACTCCTTTACATCCTCTTCTTCTTCTTCTTCCTCCTCCTCTACATCCTATTTCACCTCCTCCTCACATCCGCTCTCCACTGCTCCTCCTTCTCTTCCTCCTCCTCCTCTACATCCACTTCCACCTCCTTCTCTTCCTTCTTTCCCTTCTCTATCTCCCCCTACTCCTCCTCGTCCTCCTCCACCACCTCTTCTTCCTCAACCAAATCCACAAAGAAGACATCTTCCTCTATCTTGCCTAATAAAGAAGAAGAAGAAGAAGAAGAAGAAGAAGAAAAAGGAGGAGGAGAAGAAGGAGAAGAAGGAGGAGGAGGAGGAGAAGGAGAAGGAGAAGGAGAAGGAGAAGGAGAAGGAGAAGGAGAAGGAGAAGGAGAAGGAGAAGGAGAAGGAGGAGGAGAAGGAGAAGGAGAAGGAAAGGAAAGGAGAGGAGAAGAGGAGCAGATGAGAATGAAGAAGAAGAGATGAAGAAGAAGAAGACGATGAAAGGACGAAGAAGACGAGGAAGAACAAGAACAAGAAACAAGAAAGAAGAAGAAGAAGAAGAAGAAAGAAGAAGAGATAAAAATATATGAAAAAGACTCACATCGAAGCGTTTCCACAATATGCAAATCATTTTTTTTTTTTTATATCAATCGCTGCCTGACTTTTCGACTCTTCCCCCCCCTCCCCCCCCTCCCCCCTTCCCCTCTTTCGTCTGCTTTGGTAAATTTTATGTTCCCCTCGACCTACCTCGAGTCTTAATGTTTCTTAGAAGAGGGGAGAGGGAGACAGGAGGAAGGAAGGAGGAGGGAGAGGGAGGGGAGGGAGTAGGGGGGGACGAGGGGAAGAGGGGGGGAGGGAGAGGAGGGAGGAAGGAGGGACGAGGGAAGAGGGAGGGAGGGAGTAGGAAGGAGGGACGAAGGGAAAGAAGGGGAGGGAGGAGGAAGAGGTTAGAGGGGAGAATGAGAAAGGAGGAAGGAGGGACGAGGGAAGGGGGGGAGGGAGGGAGGGGATTAGAGGGGAGAAGGAGAAAGGAGGAAGGAGGGACGAGGGGAAGAGGAGGAGGGAGAAAGAGGGGAGAGGGAGGAGGGAGTTGAAAGGACAAGGGGGAGGGGAGGGGGGTAAAGTTATATTTCTTAATATAAAGTTATGTCTTAATATCTTAATGTTTCCTAACATGAAGGGGAGGAGGAGGAGGAGGAGGAGGAAGGAGGAGGAAGGAGGAGGAGGAGGAGGAGGAGGAGGAGGAGGAGGAGGAGGAGGACGAGGAGGAGGAGGAGGAGGAGGATAGAGGTGGGGGATGGATTAGTGGAGGGATATGGAGGAATGGAGGAAGGGGTCAGAGGACTGGAGGGGAGAGAGGGAGGAGAGGAGAAAGGAAGGAGAGAAGGAGAGAGGAGGAAGAGGAAAGAGAGAGAAGAGGGGAGGAGGAGGAAGGAGAGAAGGAGGGGAAGGGGAAAGGAGGAGATGTAGGGCGAACGATGTAGGAGAGAGAGGAAAGAGGAAGGAGAATAAGGAAGAGCGTTAACAAGGAGTAAAGAAGGGGAAGAACCAACAAGAACGAAAAGACGAGAAAAGAACGAAATGAAACCAAAACATTGATCAAACAATAGAAACGAAACAACAAAAACAAACAACAAACAAAAACAATGTGATAGACAAAGACAAAACAAACAAACAAAAAAGTGAAAAGCTACGAAACAAAGAATGAAAGAATACGTAAAAAAAGACAAGAAAAGGAAACAAGCACACAAACACAAAGAGAAGAAAGGAGAGAGATAGAGATGGGAGATGATAAGTCAATGTTTCCGGAAGCCGTTTGCGGAGAGGGGAAAGGGAGAGACTAATGGCGAGGGGAGGAGAGGGGACAGAGGGGAGGTAAAAGGGGGGGTGGGGGTGTGGGAGGGGATTGAGGGGAGGAAGTGGGGGGATGAAGAGAAGAGAGGATAGAGGGGAGGAAAGTGGGGGTATAGGGTGGGATGAGGAGGGGATAGAGGAGGGAGGAAGTGGGGGTGAGGAGAAGAGGGGATAGAGAGGGGTGGAAAACGGGGTGGGGATGAAGAGAAGAGGGGATAGAAGAGGAGGAAAATGGGGGGGAGGATGAAGAGAAGAGGGGATAGAGGGGAGGAAAAAAAGGGGGGTTGGTGGTGAGGGTGGAAAATGGAGTGGGGAGGAGGGGAAAAAGGAGGTTGTTGAGGGTGAGAGGAGGAAAGGGGCAGGAGAGGAAAAGGGGGAGGGTAGGGGTGAGGAGGAGAGGAGACAGAGAGGAGGAAATAGGGGGTGGGGGTGAGGAGAAGAGAGAGCTGACGGAAGTGAAATGGAAGGGATGGGGGTGAGGAGAGGGGGGGTTGAGGGGAGGCAAATGAGGGGTGGGGGGTGAAAAGGAGAGGGGATGAAGGGAGAAACGGGGGTTGGGGATGTAGAGGAGAGAGGAGAGGAGACAGGGGCGAATAAGTGAGGGGAAGGGTGAGGAGAGGGGACTGAGGGAGAGAGGGGAAGAATAAATGGAGAGTGGAGATGTAGGGGAGAGAGAATAAAAGGAAGAAGAAAGAGAGAGAAAATATGGGGGGTGGAGAGGGAGAAGAAAGAGAGATGAGGAAATGGGAGAGAGCAAGAAGAGGCCGGAAGGGGAATGGGAGAATGTGAGGGGAGAAGAGGGGACATAGAGAAGAAAGGAAAAAGAGGAGTGGGGAGAGAGGAAATACGAAGAAAGGGGATGAAGAAAAAGAGAATAAGAAAAAGGGAAATGGGTAAAAGGAGAAGAGAATAGAGAAGAAAAAGGAAAGTGGCTATGCGAAGAAGGGAAGAAGGGAAAAAGAAGAAAACAGAAGAAAAAAAAAAGAAAAAAGAAGAGAGTAGGAAGATGAGGGTGAAGAAGAAGAAGAGACGAAAGGAGAGGAAAGGATTATACGAAATGAATAGAAATAAAGATAAAGATAGAAAATACGGAATAATTAAAAACATATTATTCACACTCATGCATTTTTTTTCTTCTTTTTTTCTCTTTTTTCTTTTTCCTGATTTTCTTTATTTTCTTTCTTTATCCTTCCTTTTTTCTTACAAGGAAGTGTCTTGGGATACAAAATCTGGAGCTTTTGCATCTTATGAATATAAACATATTCACTGTATAATTGCTGCATAACTGTACAGACTTGACTTGACTTGACTTGGGACTTGAATCAAAACTTGACTTGACTTGGCATGACTTGACTTGACTTGACTTAACTGAGACTTAAAACTTTTAATTTACTTGACTTCACATCCATCCTTGACTTGACTAGACTTGACTTTGGCTTGAGACATGAATTAAAAACTTGACTTGACTTGGCATGACTTGACTTGACTTGACTTGAGATGGGACAATTTTTTTTTTTTTTTTTTACTTGACTTGACATTAAAACTTATCTTGAGTAGACTTGACTTGAGACATGAAATTAAAACTTGACTTGACTTTGACTTGAGACATGAATTAAACTTAACTTGACTTGACTTGACTTGACTTGACTTGACTTGAGAATAAAGGAAGACTGACAGAATATCTAAAAAAAAAAAAAAAAAAAAAAAAATAGCTGAGATTCCTCGCTAACACCAAGAAATTAAGCTTTAAAGAACCGATATTAGCCTCTGCATGACAGATGGGCGTGGTCATGCATGAGGTCGAGGTAATAGCATAATTTATTGTAAAAAATAAAAAGAATTCTGTACAATCGTGCACTGCAGAATGGTCTATGTTTTGTGGTCAGTTCTTACATGCTGGATAAAGCGATCTCCTGGAATAACATAAAAAAAATGCATTTCTTTTTTTCTCTCTTTTCTCTTTCTTGTTATCATTATCTTCATTCCCTCCTCCCTTCTCTTCTTGTCCTACTCCTTCTTTCCTATTTTTTTTTCTTCTACAACTGCTACTACTGTTATTAACTTCCTCTCCTCTCCCCTTTCTCCTCCTTTTCTTCCGTCCGCCTCCTCTCCACCCTCCTTCCTTCTCCTTCTTCCTTCTCTCTCCTCTTCTCTCCTCTTTCCTCTTCCTCCTCGCTCCTCCTTCTTCCCCCTCTTCCTCCCCTTTCCAATCCCCTTCCTTTACTCCCCTCCTCTTCCCTCCACCCCGCCCCATTCCTTCTTCCTTCTCCCTCCTCCTCCTCCTCCTCCCTCCTCTCCCACCTTCCCTCCTCCCTCCTCCTCCTCCCTTCCTCTTTCTTCCTCCTCCTCTTCTTCCTCCTTTATGGTCTTTCCGCGTCCGTTATTCCGTCCTCCGCAGCCTCGAAAGCCGTCCTTTCTCTGGTGCGGGAATCTCCCTTGCAAATCGGGGCGGGGGGGGGGGGATGGGGGGGTCGTCTTCTTTCTCTCTTTCTTCTCTCTTTCCGTTTCTCTTTTCCTTCTTTCTCTTTCTTGATTTTTTTTTTCTCTCTCTCTATCTCGATATCTATCTTTCTCCTTCTCACTCTCTTTCTGATTTTTTTTTTCGATTTCTCTCTCTCTTTCTCTTTCTCGTTTTCTTTCCTTTCTCATTCTCTATCTTTCTCTTTCTCTTTCTCTCTCTCCACTCTCTCTCTCTCTCTTTCTTTCCTTTCTTCCCTCGAAGAGTTTATGCAGGGAAAGAGAAAGGAGAGAAGGGAGGTATGGAGAAGGGAATGAAGAGGATGAAGGGGAGGGGAGTGAAGGGGAGGGGAGGGGAGGGAGAGCGGGAGAGAAGGGGAAAAAGGCAAGGAGGGAAAGGTGAGGGGAAGGGAGGGGGAACCTGAGGGAGGTATGGGTAAGGGAGTAAAGGGGAGGGAAGGAAGGGGAAAGTGAGGAGGAGAAGAGGAAAGGAGGAGAAGTATGGGTGAGGAGAGTGAAGGGAAGAGAAAGGGGAGGGGAGTCAGAGGGGAGGGAGGTATGGGGGAGGTGAGGGGAGGGGAGGGGAAGGGGTGATGAGCACCGTAAATAACTAAATAAATGAAGCTTCTATATTTGGAATAGATGTGTCAATTTAACAAACACACCATTAATAAATTCCAAAGTTAATAACAAAAAAAAACAAATAAATGATAGAGAAAACAACATCAAAATAACAAAATACAAATAAAAACAAAGACAAAAACAACACTAACATCAATAAACAAACAACAAAACAAGAACAAAAACACACACATATAAAAACACGTCCATGACAGGCTCATGACACCTCCTCCCTCACGTCCTCAGTCACATCACCACGCCCCCTTGTCTGTCACGCCCATCGACTGCCACGCCCCCTGCCTGTCACGCCCATTGACTGTCACGGTGAAGAGGCTGCAGCTGTCATCTTTTTTTTATTATCTTTTTATTGTGTTTATTTGTCTACTTGTTTTTATTTGTTTTTATCATTCTTGTTTTGTTTATTTACTTGTATATCTATCTGTTCGTTAATCTTTCTATCTATTCATGTTTTGTTGTATTTCTCTTGTTACTTACGTCATTTGTTTTCCCCCTATTTATCTATTTACTAATATTCATCTATGTGTGTATGTCTGTGTTTGTCAATTTTTACCTATCTATTACTATAAATTTACGGCCATTTTTCTTAATCTATCTATCTATCAATTATTCATCTGTCCAGTCTCATATTTCCTCTTCTATTCTGTTTCTCCATTTCTTCATTACTACATTCTATTTTCATTCTTTCGTTCATTTCTTTCTCTCTTTTTCCTCAATTCTTGTTTCTCTTCCGTCCAGTGCTATATCTCTTCTTTCTTACTTTCTCTTATTTTCTTCTCCAGGTTTATTTCTTTATCTTATTTTTACTATTTTACTCTTATCCTTTCTTGTTCCTCCTCCTTTTTTCTCTCTTGCATTTTTTTATGATTCCCTTTTTCTCTCTTTTCCGTTACTTATTCTCCCTCTCGATTTTTTTCTTCCTCTATCTTTCTTCTTCTTTCGCCTTTTAATCTATCGGGTCTTCCTTATCCTACCCCCTCCCCTCCTTCCTCTATCCTCTTTCTTATGTCTCCGAAACTAACCCTCTTTTCTTTCTTCCTTTTTCTTTTTTCCTCCTCTTCTTCTTTCTCTTCCCCTTCCCCTTACTCTTTCCTCTCTCTCTTCCTCCTCCTCCTCCCCTTCTCTTCTCCCTCCCCCTCCTCTCTCCTCCCCACTCCTTCCTCCACCCTCTCCCTCTACATCTCTTACTCCTTCCTCTTCCTATCCCTCCTCCTCTCTTTCTCCTCCCCCTCCTTTCCCCCTCCCTCCCCTCCCCCTTTTCCTTCTCCTCCTCCTCCTTCCTCTCTCCCTCCCTTCTTCCCTTCCTTTTCCCTCCTCCCCTCTCCTCCCTCCTCCCTCCTTCCCTCCTCCCTCTCCCTTCCTTCCCCCCTTCCCTCCTCGTTCCCTCTATTCCCCCTCCTTCCTCCCCCTCCTCCTCCCCCTCTCCCCTCCTCTCTCCCTCCCCCCTCCTCCCCCCGCAACAAGGGGAACCTATGGAAATGAATAAGACATAAGACCTTCTAGGAAAGAGGGAGAGGAAACTGGACACCATAAGCTTGTTTTGATTATACTTGTTATGTGAGAGAGAGGGAGAGGGAGGAGGGAAGGAGGGAGGGAGGGAGGGAGGGAGGGAGGGAGGGAGGAGGGAGGGAGGGAAGGGAGGGAGAGGGAGGGAAGGGAGGGAGGAGAGGGAGGGAGGGAGGGAGGGTGGGTGTGTGTGTGTGTGTGTGTGTGTGTGTGTGTGTGTGTGTGTGTGTGTGTGTGTGTGTGTGTGGTGTGTGTGTGTGTGTGTGTGTGTGTGTGTGTGTGTGTGTGTGAGTGTGAGTGTGAGTGCGAGTGTGAGTGTGAGTGTGAGTGTGAGTGTGTGTGCGTGTGCGTGTGTGCGTGTGCGTGTGCGTGTGTGCGTGCGTGTGTGTGTATGTGTGTGTGCCGTGCAATTTAGTTCTCGGATAACATTCCGTGTTAGTCCTTTCTTTAAATCATCTTCCGCACATAAAATTCTTTTAACCCTTCCACGCACTTGTTCCATCAACCGTCCCCAGATTACCTCTATTTTATCCCAGGTATACAAATCGACATTGAATTGATGACTCCTTATTTCGATTGATCTCCGGAAAAAAAATTTAAATCATGAAAATGAAAAGTGAACGCCAATACGCCAATTTAGGATACATATAATTCTACAACACCGCGATCTTCTACAAAGTATTACATGATTTGCACAAAGGCTCAGTTCTGTTAACAACGGAGTTCTATTACAACATTGATAACCCTTGTTACAATATTAACCCTATCTTCAAAGATGAATTGTCAAAGTTTCGCGTAAATGTCGACAAAATGATATTTTCCGCGCATAAAAAAAAAAAAAAAAAAATTGTAATATTTCCCTTGAAAGAAAAATATTCTGCAGTCTGGTCTGTGTGTCTGTCTGTCTGTCTGTCTGTCTGTCTGTCTGTCTGTCTGTCTCTGTCTCTATCCCCTTCTCTATATCTATCTATTTCTCAATCTCTGTCTCTACTTCTATCTCTATCTCAGTTTTTATTTTTCTCTTTCTCTTTCTCTCTCTCTTTTCTCTTTCTCTTTCTTTCTGTTTATCTCTCTATCCCTCTCTTTTTCCTTCATCTTCTCTTTCTACTTCTCCTTCTTACCCTCCTTCTACCTCTCTCCTTCTCTCCTTGTTTATCTATAACAGGATATTTAATTTATCTATCTACCTACCTATCTCTATCTACTTATCTGTTTATCAATCAACCTATTTATCTATCCACTTATTTATCTGATTCTGATCTATCATATATCAATCTGTCTATCCTCCTATCTATCTACTAATTCATCTATCGATCTATCTATCCATCCATCCGTCCATAGATCTATCTATCTATCTACCTATCTATCCACTAATCCACCTATCGATCTTAGCTATCTATCCACCTATCTACCGATGGACACACACCTATCTATCTATCTATCTATCCACCTATCTATCTATCTATCCACCTTTCTACCTATCTATCCACCTTTTACTATCTATCTAATCTATCTATCTATCTATCTACCTATCTCTAATTTCTATTCTATCTATCTATCTATCCACCTATCTATCTATCTTTCTATCTATCTATCTACTATCTATCTACTCTATCTATTTTCTATCTATCTATCTATCTATCTATCTATCTATCTATCTACCTATCTATCTATCTATCCACCTATCTACCTATCTATCTATCTATCCACCTATCTATCTATCTATCTATCTATCCACATAACTATCTATCTATCTATCTATCCACATAACTATCTATCTATCTATCTATCTATCCACATCTATCTATATATCTATCTATCCACCTATCTATCTAATCTATCTATCTATCTATCCACATAACTATCTATCTATCTATCTATCCACATAACCTATCTATCTATCTATCTATCTACCTTCTACCTATCTATCACCTTTCTACCTATCTATCCACACTTTCTACCTATCTATCCACCTTTCTATCTATATATCTATCTATCTATCTATCCACCTTTCTATCTATCTATCTATCTATCTATCTATCTATCTATCTATCTATCTATCTATCTATCTATCTATCTATCTATCCACCTATCTATCTATCTATCTATCACCTTTCTATCTATCTATCTATCTATCCACCTTTCTATCTATCTTATCTATCTATCTATCTATCTATCTATCATCTATCTATCTACCTTTCTATCTATCTATCTATCTATCTATCTATCCACCTATCTATCTATCTATCCACCTTTCTATCTATCTATCTATCTATCTATCTATCTATCTATCTATCTATCTATCTATCTATCTATCTATCTATCTATCTATCCACCTTTCTACCTATCTATCTATCTATCTATCTATCTATCACCTTTCTACATCTATCTATCTATCTACCTATCTATCTATCCTATCTATCTATCTATCACCTATCTATCTATCTATCCACCTTTCTACCTATCTATCTATCCACCTATCTACCTATCTATCCACCTTTCTACCTATCTATCTATCTATCTATCTATCCACCTATCTATCTATCTATCTATCTATCTATCTATCCACCTATCTATCTATCTATCTATCTATCTATCTATCTATCTATCTATCTATCTATCTATCTACTCTATCTATCTATCTATCTATCTATTCTATCCACCTATCTACCTATCTATCCACCTTTCTTACCTTATCTATCTTATTATCTATAATCTACCTATCTATCTATCTATCTATCTATCACCTATCTATCTATCTATCTATTATCCACCTTTCTATCCTATCTATCTATCTATCTATCTATCTATCTATCTATCTATCATCTATCTATCTATCTATCCACCTGTTCTACCTATCTATCTATCTATCTATCTATCCACCTTTCTACCTACTATCCACCTTTCTACCTATCTATCTATCACTATCTACCTATCTATTCTAATCTATCCACCTATCTATCTATTCTATCCACCTTTCTATCAATCTATCACTTATCTACCTATCTATCCACCTATTCTACTATCTACCTACCTATCTATCTATCCACCTATCTATCTATCTACTATCATCTATCCAACGGCCATCAAAAGACACTATCTTCACGCCCCTCTCCCAGTAGGTTGGGATGGCCAGAGGAAATGCACAGCTAATGAACTCGTCCATGAATAGGTTGGACCGGGAAAATAAAGGAGAATGCCGAGGGGAAAGGAGGGAAAGGGAGGGGAAAGGGAGAGGGGAAGGGAGGGGAAGGGAGAGAGGGAAGGGGGATGAGGGGGGGGAAAGAGGGAAAGGAGGGGAAGGGGAAAGGAGGGGAAAAGAGGGGAAAGGAGGAGGGAGGGGAGAGGGAAGGGAGGGGCCGAAAAGTAGGGGAAAAGTAGGGGAAAGGAGGGGAAAATGAGGGGAAAAGAGGGGGGAAAGAGGGGAAGGGGAGAGGGATGGAGAGGGGAAAGGAGGGGGAGGAGGGGAAAAGAGGGAAGGGAGAGGCGAAAAAGGGGGTGAGGTGAGGTGGGAAAGGGAGGGGAAGGAGGGGAAAGGAGAGGAAGGGGGGAAGGGAGAGGGGAAAGGAGGGGAAGGGAGAGAGGAAAGGAGGGAAAAGAGGGGAAGGGAGCAGGGAAAAGAGGGGAGGAAGAGTGAAGGGAGGGAGGAGGCGGAGGGAGAGGGAAAGGGAGGGAAAGGGGGGAGGGGGAAGGGGGAATGGTAGGGGAAAAGAGGTGGAAAGGGGAGGGGGGAGAAGGAGAGGAGGTAATGAGAAGAGATAGAGAAAGCGATATATACATAAACGAAGATATATGAATGCATAGACACACATTTCATCACATTCATTCACACGCGCACAAAACACACACACACCACACACACACACACACACACCACACACACACACACACACACACACACACACACACACACACACACACACACACACACACCACACCAAACACACACACACACACACCACACACACACACACACACACACACACACACAAACACAAACACACAAACAAAAAAAAACACCATAAACCTATTATTCAAGCTTAGAACACAATAAACACTGATACACCTCACTAACAACAAAGTCAACAACAAAAATTATGATTCATGACAGCAATAACAATGACAATGGCAATAACATTACCAAAAGGACATATTAATTGTACATATGAATGGCGCCGGAATCTCCTAGACTATAGACGGGAGGGAAGGAGGAGGCGGGGAGGGAGGAGGGGGAGGAGGGAGGGAGGGAAGGGAGGGAGGGATGATGGAGGGAGGGAGGGAGGGAGGGAGGGAGGGAGGGAGGAGGAGAGAGGAGAGGGAGAGGAGAGGAGAAGAGCGGAGAGCGAGAGAGAGGAGAGAGAGAGAGAGAGAGAGAGAGAGAGAGAGAGAGAGAGAGAGAGAGAGAAGAGAGAGAGGAGAGAGAGAGACATTAACACAGGGGAAATTCTGGAAAGTTTTGACGACTGGGGGAGAATGGCAGGAGGAGGGATGGGGGGATGGGAGAGGGGAGGGGGAAGGAGAGGAAGGAAGAGAGCGCGAGAGGGATGGGAGGGAGGGAGGGGGCGGGGGGGGATGAGAGAGGGAGGGAGGGGGAGTGAGGAAGGGAGGAGGAAGGAGAGGGAGAGGGAGGAGGGAGAGGGAGGGAGGGAGGAGGGAGGAGGAGGGAGGCGGAGGGGACGGACGGGAGAAGGAGAGAGGGAGGGAGGGAAGGGAGGAAGAAGAGCAGGAGAGGGAGAGGAGAGAGAGAGAGGACAGAGAGGGAGAATGAAGATGGAGAGAGAGAAGGATACAAGGAAACAGACAGTAAAAAAAAATGAGAAAAAAAAAAAGAAAGAAAAAGAATAACAAAGATAAAAAGAGAACGAAAGAACACGAACTCTCCACAGTCAACACCACACACACACACACACCACACACACACATACCCACCCACACCCACACACACCACCCACACACACACACACACACAACACACCACACCACACACACACACGCACCACATACCCCCACCACACACACCACACACACACACACACACACGCACACACAAGACACCGCAGTATATCAACAAAACCAATAAAACC